>LPNX010587362.1:0-32341 GCA_001517045.1 Pseudotsuga menziesii
ATGAGTTTTTGGAACATTCTCATCATATCACACAGCATTTTAGATTGAAATAATTTGGAACTCTTGTTCTTGTTGTTGTGTAAATAGGGTTTCCAATAATAGGAATTCTTTCTCCTACATTGTTCAACCAAGACCTAGGCAAGATTGGAGGCTTGAGTCTCCCAATTCACTAGATCTTCTATAGGGAGCCATTATTAAATGAATCTAGGATCAGTGAACCTCGCGCAAAATTTCTAGGCTGCCCAAAGTATGCCCGTAGCTGCCTGAAGTATGCCCATGTCCTTGGGCCTGCTGCTCAAAATTTTCTGGGCTACCCAGACTGTTATGGCAGCTACCCAAACCCTTCTAGGCTGCTGACAGTCTACCCACAACTACCGTGGGCCCTGGCGGCTAGCTGGTGGCTTGGAATTTGAGTTTTCTTGTTGTCCACGGCCTATTTTCTTAGCGGCTATGGCAGCTAACTGCTGTCACCCTCTAGCAGTGACTGCAATGTCTTCTCTGCCACCAAACTCTGCCTGCGGTGACTGCATATTGTAATAGTATAAGAGGCAACTAAGGAGAGAGGAAGAGCCAGTCACACAGATCATTGATTGGTTGATGAAGGACTCTCAACTAAGTGTGCAGGTGAAGGGGGCAGGGTTAGAGGAAAGGAGAGCAAGGGGTAGGCGAGGGCTAGTAACCAGCAATATTGAAGGACCTATCTTGAGGTTTGAAAGCTAGCATTTTGTCATTGTATTTTTCTTAGTAGCCCATTATCCCAAGATGGGATCCCAACGTTCTTATCTCTGTAAAAATCAATTTGTTTGCAGGTTTTTCCCCAGTTAGGGGCTTTCCAGGGTAATTCGATGTGTCAAATATCGGGGTGATTTCTTGAGTATTTCTGCTGCGTTGTTTTGTTTAGACCTAGCGTATTTTTTAATAATAAGTGCATAAACTATTAAATCTTGTTTGGATCACTAAAATCAACATGGTATCAGAGCCAGGGATAAAGCTTTGAGCAGGAATAATTTTTGACCAGGTTCATGTGAAAGAAGAAAAACATAAAAAAGGACTATACGACAGTGGTTGTACAACCTCCATCTTGCAGAGCAATAACAATCATGGGCTAGTGGACTTTGGTCCACGGGAAGAGCTGAGAGTGGGAGGTGGGCTGACTAGTGGTTAATTGAAGTGATGGCAGGTAGGAGAACTCGGGTGTGGAGGACAAATCTGTCATATTCTCCGTAGTCCCTTCATATAAGGCTTTTAACCTAGCTCTCAGCATTGATTTGTGCCATGACTATCCTTGCAATTGCTACAGATCTACACACTGTTTAGTTGGCACTCATGGTGAGCATGCTTTTTATTTCACCTTGGACAAAAGACTGCTAGAGCTTTCTCTACCTCATCTTGCTTATTTTTTATCTGGAGGGTGTCGAATTGTACTGCTAATGAGGGGACCACAGCAGTTTACACTACACTTGTGGGCACTGCATTAGTTGAGGGGACCATAGCAGTTGGTGTTAATGAAGCAGGAGTAGCAAGAGGTGTCGCAACTGCAGTGATTGATGGCACAACAACAGGTGCAGGAGAAGTTGTGGGAACAGAGGTGGTCATGGAAGAAGAGAAAAATCCAAGAGATGTAGAGATAGTTGGTGTCAAAGAAGCCATGACACTAACTGGGTTTGTTGGCAAAAGAGGCATAACTGGTGTAGCAACTGTCGGTGTCCCTGTTGATGCTAAGACTATAGCAGCTACATATATGCTAGGAGAAGATAGATTTGGAGATGCTTTTGATTGAGATGATGTGACAACAACTGGAACTGGTGATGCAGCTGTGGACAATGATCCTTCAAAGTTTCCAACTGAAGCCACTACTTTCTCTGCCAGCTACATTCTTCCTTCTGCAACCTGCTTCTCCAGTCTCACCATTTACAACCACCAATGTCTTCTGCAACATCATATTTTTATCCTATTTCAGCTTCAATGCTTGCATCCTAAAGTTCTTCCAACAAAATCAAGTTCTTGCTAGTGTTTATTTTTATTTTTGTGGACATTCATAAGCTCTATGACCTTTAACATTGCAATTTAGCAAATCATATAACTTTGAGAAATTGTTGACTCTCTTCCACATCCAATCTCTCAACATCTTCTTCTCTCATCTTTCTAGTCTCCTTATAGTCTTCAATAGAAGCAAATGTAGGTGTATTTTAAGTTCATATGATTAGACATCTATTAGGAGTTTCTTCTCTACAGCCTCCGATGATAGAGAGATTGCATGAAATTTGAAGGGAGGTTGATCACCCCCTTCTATTTATCCTTCCAAAATGTAAAATTCTTTAGTTTTGCAATTTTATATCTATCAGAACGATGCGGCAGGATTGAGATCCAAGAGGGAAGGAATGCATCTGCAATTGATATAGTTAAGAACTCCATATGACATATCCTTTAAAGACGAGCTAATATCACAACCAGGGATCAAGATTGAAGGGCTGGTCTTAATTTCATATAGAAGGTTATATATTCATGCAGTATTCATGCAGCCCTTCATTGATGAAGGGCTTTCAAAAAGCTTACATTTCAAATGACAGTGATAAATTAATTGTACATTTCATTTACTTGATGACAAAAATTAAAAACAAAAAAATAAATTGCAAAATGGGATTTGTAAAATTGCAAAAGTGAATGTATATCCCTGCCTACATTGTGTTCAATCTATTTGATTGGGGAATAAGTCTACAATTGCTCAGACGCTTTAAGGTTTATAATAAAAAAGGAACTCAAACAGATGGTCAAGCCGGATAGTACAATCTATGGCTATAAATTTGGAAGTCTGGATGGAGGATGAAAAAACGTGCTCACTTAAAAGACCATTCTTGATGGCGTTGAAGGAATTCAAAACAAGAGGCAACCTATGCTAGAACTCCGAAGCTTCAGTCATAAAATAAAATCTATAGGGGAAGCAGAAGCAACCAAAGCTGAATGTTTTGAGATTACTGAGAAATTGATAAAGTATCGAAAAGATGCAGACATGAAGAATTATCCTCTGACAAATATAAAACTAAAGTCTTCAAAAAGTAACAAGTTGTCAACTAATGAACTTGTGCTTGAATGCATGAAAATCTCTGCCTTACAGTAACAGGACAGGCAAATTTATATAAAATTACCTTGGCTGCTGGAGTTAGCCAATGAATCTAACGAGTTCTTCCTCCGTCGTTCATTGTGTCCCGCCAACCTTCTCCTGCAACTTCTCTCTGCGTCGTCAAATTCTGCTATGCCATGGAATCTAGATAGGCACCATAAGACCCAATTATTCATGTGTATTATCAAATTATATACTTAGTATGTATGGATCCATGTTGACCTACTCAGAAAAAAAAACAGTGAGGTGCAACCGTCTCCTGGTTAGTTACCTGCTACACTGCTGACAGAAGTGTTGCTCGGTACCAAGAACAATGACTTTGGGGGCTTTGGAATTCATTTCATAGAATTTATGTCTCTTGTGATATTCTTTTGCATTTGCCAACACTACGTTGCATCCTTCCACTTGACAACTGGGAGGTTGCGTGGTCGAAGCCGGCAAAGCCCTCGGCTTCTTATAAACGCAATCGCCAGCGCTATTACCAGTGACTGGATTAATTACCTTAGCCGGATTCACAGAGTCTCCAAAATGCTGTCGCTTTCCTAGATTAAGGCACGTTAAGGAATCCCCTTGAACATCCTTGATGCCATTAATGTTATCTCTCATGAGACCCTCGTTAGCACTCTGATAATTTTCATTCCTCCCGAGTCCCACCCAAGCCAACTACCACCATATTTCTCTGACCAGAATGGCTATACTCGGAACCCCCAAGAAAATTACCACCATTTGCAAGCCCTTCTACAAGCCAACCCTTCAATAATCCATTTCCTTCGCTTTTCACAGAACCCTCAGCCAAAGGATTCTAATGAATCTTGACATCTAGAGGAGACTGTGCCTTACGATTGCCTGAAAAACTCCCATCGTTGATGACTTCAGGAAAATTACCAGCAGCCGTGAGAGGCTCAGACAGGGGCGAGGACTCATGAACCATGTTCATCCCACGGAATAACTCCTTCCCAATATTATAACCCTCTTTTGAACAAACCCATTCAGCCATGGGTAATCTCTCATACCTATCCCCGGCCATACTGTAAAGCCCTATGCAACCTTCCCAGTCCCAAGGACTCTTTAAATGCCAATCCGGCATCTTAGAGGGCCAGCAATGATCATGGCTGCTGCTGCTGTTGTTACCACCATGATTTGCCATGGAATTTGAGTCCATATTCTTAAAAATGACTTCTTCTTCACAAGACCAAAACTAATCCAAGGAAAAATACAGATACACTTTCAGGCTCTTTTTACATGATAAGTATTACCAAATCCAGCGATCCCATATTTGTTTCGATTCCCAAATCCATGATTAAAATACTAACCTTGTTGTCTGAACAAAACTTCCGTAAGAGCAATACTCCCCAGATCCTCGTCCAACAGACCCGCATCAGAAAGCCCCTGAATCAAACTGATGTAGATAAAAACATCTGGGGCCATCCCCTTCTCAACCATGAGAATCTGCATTTCTTTGGAAAAATCAAGCTCGCCCATTTAATAGAGCCCATCAATCAAAGAAATGTAGATGACAACATGGAGCTCGGAAACTATGGACACCATCTCATTCTCGTTCACAAGAACAACTTCAGTAAATCTACCCTGCTGACAGAGCCCGTGTAAGTGGCGTTATTGGGAAGGTGCGTGAATGTTGATGCTTTCATAGACTCAATTTTTTACGATTCGACTAAAACGTTCGGTTGGTTTACTAATCCCAGGCCGACCAAGGAGAGGGAGGACTCACTCTCTCTACAACCCTCCATTTCAAGACTAAGTTGCGATATCGGTCCACAGCTCTCTTTTTTAAGGGGCTGTAAGTTAACATAGAAGTAAGGGCTAAAAAGGGGAGGGAAGGACAACATAAGAAATGACTCAGCTTCCTCAATCCTTTAGCCTTTAGCCTTCAGCTTTATACATTTCACCTCTAGTCACCGAAAGTCTCTCACAACCACATTATTTAGCATTAGCTTAAAAAATTGTTTAGATTCTCCAGGGAGAATCAGTGACATCTTTATGTATATGGCATGAATTAAGGCGGACAATAAGCATTAAGTGGACAGCATTTATGACCTTTAAATGCTCTCAATCCTATCGCTTACATTTCAACAACAAGGTTATGAATCGTTGGGATGCATTTGAAGCATATTTCAAAGCCATGATAATGAGTTAAGGTTATGAAGGTGGAAGATAGATATTATTAGCAATAGTTAGTTAGGTTGTACACATGAAGAGAAGAAGAAGAATGGTGTTTTTAACATTTAGATGGGATAACTTAAGAAATGTAAGTGGAGATTTATTTTGGTATACATGAAGTTTTAAATTGGAGTTTGATAGTGATGATGGATAAGATTGCTGTATTTTTCATTTTCTTTTCATTTATATAGGAGTTTTTACTATTTATGCATATTGGTCTTTATAGGGAAGTGGAAATAGGTTAAGGTCGCTATATTCAGCAATCTCACAACAAGTATTGTCAATCACCATAAAACAACTAGGAGAGTGTGAGCTAGACTCGAACTATATCATGTCACTCTAGGTTTGAAGGATAAACAATGAGCATTATAATATCTTCAACCTTCTTAGGCCTGTGTCCAATATCTATATCCACCTCTCTCTATGCTAGTACTGACCTTTGGGGACACTTATGGATAATCGTCGAGGTCTCATTAGTTAATGTCATTAATATTAAGTTTCACCAACTGTATATGAAGCCTCCCATATTCTCCCCCACGCCGCTCTTCATCATGTCGGGGACTGGTAATGCACAATGTCGATACATTATGGCTCACATTCTATGCATAGTACATCTCCCTAACGTGTGTTAATTATAACTTTCTAATTACGACACTCTTTGTATCACCCATATGTTTTATTTCTTTGGTTTTTTCCACGTCTAGCGGTCTTGTCGAGCCTTATAAAAAATTATATAATTATATGCCAAGGTCATGTAAAAATCCTATAAAAACTATAATTGTATGCCAAGGTGCCAAGGTCGTGTCCAAATTATCCTATAAAAACTATAATTATATGCCAAGGTGCCAAGTTCGTGTCTCAATTAGACTATAAAAACTATAATTATATGCCAAGGTCATGCAAATTAGCCTTATAATTAACATTATATGCCAATGTTTAGTGGGTTTTTTATATGCCAAGGTCATGTCCAAATTAACATATAGGTGGGTTGCATTAATTCTATTTAGTTAATATAGGGACGTGTAAATATATATTATATATATGTTATAATTTAATAAAATGTACAAATTCATTGTCAAATTTGTAATTTTTTTCATTGCCGGAGTGACAACTAAAAATGACCAAATAAATGACCAATTGATATCTTGTCATTTTTAGTCTAGATATCCCGTGACCAAATTTGGTCATTTATCTTTGTCGTTTTTAGTTGGTTTTTATCTTGTGACCAAAAGTGGTCATTTATCTTGGTCGTTTTTAGTTGGTTCACTTAAATTTATCAATTTTGGTCATTTATCCCTTGAAAAGAACTATGGTGACCAAATTTTTTGGTCTCCTGGTCACTAATCTCTCATTTTCCACTAGTGTAAGCTGGAAAACCCATGCATTTACATCATTGAGAAGCAGTCCAATCTTTGGGGAATGGGGAACACTCAAAATACTTGCAGGTTTGGATAACTCTTTTGAGGCCTAATAAGTGAGATTTACTTTTCCTCTGGCTTTAGTTAGTTTCTAGCTTGGACACCATAGGATCGTAACATATGGTAAATAGCACTATTCCTTTGTTCCTCATTCCCATGCCAATTGCACTTTTGTGCCGTTTGAACTTTTGTTCTTTTGAGTCCTCCATCTTCCTCTCTTTCTGAATTTTATTCAGGCTCTTCTATCCATAGTGTCCTTTTGTGTGAGAGAAGAATTTACTTTTCAGTTCACGAACAGAGAAGAACTTTTGGCAATTTGAAATTCATGTTTCTGATACTTTTCTTTGATATGTATTGTTTCTTTAAGGAGTTTTGACTCTTGACAACCTTTAGGCTTTCTGAAATCATGGGATGGGATCATTTATATATAGTAAACTATTTACCTTGCTTCCTCTCTGTGGGCCCTTCGCCATCACTCCCTAGGACAATTTTAGATGTGAAATGGATGGAGCCTCAAAATAGTATTCCAGACCCCTTAATTCTGAGTTATTTACAGGGGTTAAGTAGGGCTTCAATGAGTGCATGGCCAATTAGGAAAACTTCCCACTAGAAGACATTCTATTATTTAAAACACACCATCTTTTCCTCAAGATGTCAGTTAATTAAGAATCATGATGTTTCCCATGCAACCAAAGTTTGCCTCTTTATTCAAAACCAAAATAACTAGAAACAAAGCATTAAACCAAAACAAAACATCATCAATTTATTTATGTACAAAAACATTAAAGAAAAAGAAAATTGTGTGCCCACCCCTGAAAATCCTTCAATCGAATGAGTTAAGGGGCTAGGCTGCATTGCAGACAAAAATACCTATCCATGGTCTAATTGTACTATTTTTGAAATCGAAACCATGTCTACCGATCTACAGTCATCCTTATCAGCCTGAGGAAGTTGAAGGAGATCAGGCTGAGTGTCAATCATAGAACTGGATTTTCCTAAGGCATGATATCTCAGTTCAAGCTTCGTTAGATAATTTCCTAGAACAGAACTAGCAGATTCATTTCCTTCTCCCAACTTAGTGACAGTGTGTTTCATGTAAGGTTCTCTTGAAATTTTGATCTGATTTGGGGTACCCTTACGAGGTAACCATAAATGAGACCAGTCTGAGGCAAAATACCCCTTTAGCTGGGCAGACCAATCTCGATTTAGAATAAGCCCATAACCATCCGGTATGTCAGCCACCATAATATAAATAAATTGACATATCGTGTTATTGGCAGATAAACGAATGAGAACATTCTTCATTTCCCCCACTACTTTGACACTTGTTCTACCTAGTTGAACTAATTCCCAGGTTGTGGGATTTGGCTTCCCATTAATCTTTTTGCAAACTACAAGTGGCATAACATTTACCGATGATCCAGAATCTACCAAGCAATTATGCACATTATGATTCAACACTTCTAGAGTCAAAAGGAAAGGTGGGATTTTAGCTTTTTCTTCCCAAATTGGTTCGACGTCTTCCTCCCCCAGTTGGTTTTCAGTGGGTACTTCTTTTTTAGGATCCTCAGTCTTTTCAGTGTTTCCTTTGTTAACATCTCCTTATCCTTCCATAAGTTTGGCATGCTCGTTGATTTGCTCTGTTTCCTGGCTGACAGTAGTAACTTTGGGTACTTTATCTTCAATATTGTCATTTAACTGTCTCTTGACATTCTTTTGCAACTTCTTAATCTTTGAGATTGTTGCATCGTCTTTAATTATCAGATCCATGTCTTTTGTTGCTGTTGGTATGTTCTTAGGTTTAGAAGTACCCTTTTCTATATCAAACATCGAGACACAATCCCATAAAAACATGGTATCATTATCTTGTCTTTCTATGGTTTGAAAACTCTTTTTCTCTTCACCACTGTCCTTAGTCAATTTAGAGTCCAATAGCTGATTCAATACCAATGTCATCGAATTTAGCCATTGAGGACAATTATTTTTAGAATGGGGTTGTTGGTGAAAAGTGCAAAATTGTGCATCCCTACCTCTGTCAGATGCATTGATGCTGAATTATGTGGAGGGGTCTTCAATTGGTTATTATCCTCCTTTTTTGTGTAGTAGGGCTTATAAGTCTTCTGAACTTCCCTTTCTTTCTCCAAATCTATTATTCTATTGGATATTTTTTGAATCATTTTTAGCATTCCCTCAAAATCATGTGATTGCTCCTCTTTAGGTTTAGACAGCAATAAGGCTCTTCTCCCAGCATTTTTTTCTCCAGGTGGCTCGAGATAATCTTCTATACTTTCCTTTTCAGCCTCTACTCTTTCTGCCTCTTCATAAGTCTCAACTAATGTAGGTTTAACTTGAGCTTTTGCGAACATATCTAAGTCAAGGCCTAGAGCTGAGGTATAGTACTCAATTAGAACCTTATCAGAAGGCTTATCAGTTGTAGAGAAGTCCTTGGGGTAAGTTGAAAACCTTTGAGTGAAATGAAGTACCTTCTCATTCTTTTCTTTTTTTAAAGTGCCCATACCTTTCATTAGTGATGCATGTGTCTTTTGGGCTGCATATTTACTTCTGAAAATCCTTTCAAAGGTTTCCCAATCGGTGATAGAATTTGCAGGAAAACCAAAGTACCAGGATGCTGCTGCCTTTTTAAGGGTATGCGAGAACAATCTACAGACAACATCCTCGTACTCCCCAGCCCTTAACCCTTCTATTTCCAAATAGAAACTTTGCAAGTGGTCGTCTACGGAAACCTTCTCATCGGGATCAAACTTAGGTAGCAACTTCTCAAAAGATTGAGGTAGGTTATGCAATGGAGGTGTTAGGTTCAAAGGTGATCTGGATTTCCAAGCCAGCAATGGGTTGGGCTTATTCACATTTATACCAGCCATGAGTGAAAAAAGAGGAGGTGAAAGCACAGGATTTTGAAAAGGAGAATAGTAAGGTATACCCAGGCCTATTTTCTTCCAAGGTTAAACCACTCCCTAAACAAAACTGAGTTTTCCGATACAAGAAGGTCTTTCCACTCAGCTTTTCTTAAGTAACTGGGTCAGGTCACAAAAATGCTTCCAAAAAAAATTATCACTGGTGGAACAAAATGTGTTTCCTCAGCCAGCCATGCACTGGAAGCCCTCCTTCTAGCGCCAGAAAACTGTTGAGGCCTGGAAAATCGTAGGCAACAATAGTAAGGGATTCTCCCCAGTCAACGTTCCCAATTATCCCATGACTATTTGGTGTAGGGAATCCGTTCGGTTTGCGGTCCGACTACCGCAGGTCAAGTAACAAAAACAAAAGGTTTTATCGGTTGAGGCCCAATCCAATGTATATATTTTTATATTTTTTGACTTAAAGTGTGATATGCAAGTGCCTATTTAACATGCAGACTTGATAAAGAATGGCAGGGGTATTCACAATGTGATGTGCAGGTTCTTACCTCTCGTCTTAAAACTCACAAGCATCTAAATCACACATACAGTAATAAATTAAAACTAACTATATACCTATCCCCAGGGAGCCAAATTGTAACTTATTAATGAGTAATGTATATTGTGTGTGCATTATAAAGATAAATTACAGATAACTAATATTTCTTCCCAAGATACATGAACAATTAAAGATATTTAAACAATCAGATAGCCAATTGCTTATGAACATCATTCATTACTCATGGTGGTAATTTCACAGAATAAAACAGAAATCATTCAAACAAGAACATAGGTCCTAAGAGTTAGAATGATCTCACAGTTAATGGACAAAAAGCTGAAAAATGAAATAGTTCCTCTTCAATCAATCCATAGCATAACATTTGAACATCCCACCAAACTTTCTCCAATGGGAAAATAGTAATTCTTTATTGCAAAAGGAAAATAGTTCTTCTTACAATATCTCTTTACTTATCTAACTGGAAAAAAGTCCTCTTTTCCTCTAAGTCCTCTATATTTATACAAAAGAATAAGACTGTTGGGATGCCCACAAATAACTCTTAGGCTTCCCCAACTCTTCGCCTCCCAAAATTTACTTTCACTTAGTGTTTACAAAATTACAACATATTGCAAAAGTGAACAAATGTTCTACGTCATAAATTAAACAATATTGGGGTCTCCGTGGGTGCCATGACCACTACGTTACGCAGAACACCAGAGGCGCTTACTTTAGCAACTCAAAGGGGACGCTTCAGGAGATAGAACTATATATGTGCATCCTATGATCCATCTTAGACTTGGCGATGCTATACTACCCTAGGCCGGTTCGGGTTCAAATTCGACCGTGAACCGGGTCGCTCTAAACATCGAACTGAAAACAACGATGAGGTCTTGGCTTGAAAGATGTGGGTGACCAGACCAGTGGAAAAATTTTGCCATTCCCCAGGAAAACCATGAAAATCTTCCTTGATCGACCAAACATAAAATGGGGCAAACTGGTGCAGACAGCGTAACGGCCGTCTGCGTCGATTTCCCCAACCATCGAGTGTAGGGTAAAAGGCCATAACGACTGCGAAAGAAAAACACTCCGTAGGCTACAAAGAACTCCCTTACTAACAGTCACACTACTTTCCCCAGGATATATACATGTAACGATGGGAACTAAGTGAAAACCCTAACCGCGGAAACAAGAAATTAACTCATCCAATCGAACGGAATGGGATAATCAGTACAAGGGCCTACCTAGAACTGCTGCACGACTGGCGAGAGGAAAATCGTTGAGTTTCCACGGCGGAGCCACCTAGGAATGAGGGTACCGACAGCGAGGGTCCTGGTTAGCTCGAGCGAAAACGACAGCGTAGAGACAGTCCAAAAATAACAATAAAATAATTAACTACCCGACCTAATATATATATATCCTTGGTCAACCATACTCGGCGGGAGAAAATCAATGGGCGGTTAAAAACCTGGGATCAGAGAGCATATTAACATTGCCTCCTGTAAAGTCGAGTGATGAAACAGTTGGGAGAACCGCCGAGGAATCGGAGAGAAAACCAAATGATACTCGCATCGGAGCTCACAGGATTAAAGCATCGAAGTGATAGAAGAATGAAGAGCCATAACAGCGGAAACATAAAAGACATCGACTTTCGTAAACTGGCAACCTCGAAGAAAAAACCAAGATAAATTTAACCAAGAAACCTCGGTTCCGCGGAAAATAAAATAAAATCATGCCGAAAAGACAATGTTTTTCAAAGCTGCAATGGCAGACGCCGAAAAATCAAGGATCAATGAAACAAAACGGTGGGGTTGAAAAAGTTAAGGTGATGCGCTATCCGCAACTGCAGAAAACGTAGAGACAATATGTCCCAAAGGGATTCCAACCGATAGCCGATTGAGATGAATAAGTGAATAAAGGTATTGAAGAAAATAATCGGACCCAGTTTCTTATTACTCCTCCGCAACGGCAGGCGCGTAGGTGACTAAACTTCGACTTAAACATCAAAAATGCTTCCGATGGAAAAACTCAAACAAATAATAAAACATTGCTAGCATTAAAAATAGTCTTTCTGCAGAACATCAAACAAAATCAAAAGTCAAGCAAAAATAAGTGAAAGGAGGGTCCCGAATTTTTTTTAAAATTTGGGAAATTGTTGCAACTGCAATAGAATGAATCCTCGCCTAAGAAGGGTAGAGTTTCAAGGTCTTTCAAAAAAATAGTTCAATTTGCTTGTTTGCATTTTCATTTATGTGTTACAGCTTCGATCTGTGTTATTTATTGGTATTTTTTTTTTCATTTTTGCTTGTGGTAAATAGCTATGTGTGGGATTCATCACAGTGTGGAAGCTAGCTCTTCTTACACTTGCAGTGGTGCCATTGATAGCCTTGTTTGGATTTTTTCATACCATAACATTAAGCAAGCTTTCCTCCAAGAGTTAGGATGCATATTCCGAGGCTGGTAACATTACAGAGTAGGTGCTGAATTGTTTGATTTAATCAGCTCCGTTTCTAGCGTTTTCTCGAGGAATTGAATTGTTTTTAATCGAAATTAAATTCAATTTGTAGGCCTTGGAACAAATTCACACTGTGTTCTCATTTGTGGGCGAGGATAAAGCGCTGAGAGCTTATCCTACATCTCTGAGTGTGGCTCAGAAGACTGGGTATAAGATTGGATGGGTAAAACAATTCGGGCTAGGGTCGACTTTTTTGTCATATTTTGCTGTTATGCGCTGCTTCAGTGGTATGGAGGATGGCTCGTGAGGCACCATGATACAGATGGAGGATTGGCAATATCTACTATGTTTTCAGTCATGATAGGTGGATTGTATGTAGTATTATACCCAATTGTTTGTTTTCTCTAGTTTCTTTGGATTTTGTTTTGTTGGAAGATATTTTTCAATGTGAATCTGTTGTTGTAGAGCATTGGGGAAATTGAATCCCAACATTATAGAATTTGGAAAGGAAAAATCTGCTGCTGTAAATATATTTCAAACAATCACAGGCTGAAGATTGATTGAAACTACTCGGATGGAATTACTCTTCCTGGAGTCACAGGCCATGTCGAGCTGCGAAACATGACGAACTAAACACTCTGCAGCCAAGTTTGCAATTTGGCATTCATGATATCCACATAGCTCCAAAAATACACTAATGTAACTTCCAAAGTCCGTAATGTCTCTACTGGCACCCTCCTGATAATTCATATTGCCTAGTTTTATAATATCATTTCTTGGTATTCTTGGCATATCACGAAGCCTTTTTTTCCACTGTTGCATAGTAGGAGAAACCGTCATAAAGATAAAGTTGGCTCCAAAAAATATTCCATCTCTCTGGAATTTACAAACTCAAGTAAAGCACCAATTCTCTTAACCACTTTCAACTCAGAAAGAATTTGATTCTCCACTTCAGGAGCAGATGCCAAAAGAACACAAAGCCTGATGTTATTAACATTTGCATTAGACAGGTCTTCATGAAGAAATTCAAAGAACTATGACACCAGCTGAAGTTGAACAATGTCTGTGATCCTGAGGCATTTCAAATCCAAAAGCATAACCAGGAGCTTCTGAGTATACATCGGAATTGGATCCTCATCTTCAATAAGTGTAGGATATAACGGCAAAAAGTATTTTTCAGAAATTGATTTCAAAGCATTAGCTCTTGTATCATTCTGATTTGATGGAGAATCAGAAATATTTTCTTAGCCGTTTCTCTTTGAACATCCCCATAGGAAAAACTGTAGCTATGGTTGGTAGAAGTGGGTCAGGAAAGAGTACTGTAGTTTCTCTTATATAACGCTTCTATGGTCCAATTGAAGGTATCTAATACATGATTTTAAATTGGCATTTTCATATCCTGATCTCAGGCTTTTAGTTTAATAATTCCTTATTAAAAACACTATTTTTAATTGTTGTGAATGAAGGTCAAGTGCTACTTTATGGGTATAACATCAAATCTCTGCAGTTGAAATGGCTTAGACAGCAGATAGTGCTTGTGAGCCAAGAACCAGCATTGTTTGCAACAAGCATTAAGGAAAACATGCTATTGGGAAGAGAGGATGCAAGCCAAGTGGAAATGGAGGAAGCTGCCAGAGTTAAAAATGCACATTCTTTTATCAAAAAGCTTCCTAACGGCTACAACACACATGTATGCTGCTAGCTGTAATAGTTGGATCTTTTGTTGCATTTTAGTCTTCTCCTTGCAACCTTCCCCTTTCTCTCAATCACATATGCATGCCTTCTAACATCTTGGAATATCCCATTACATTCCATTCTAAATCAAATCCTTGGAAGTCTAAATATATATCTAAGATGGTTCATAGCACTTTTATAGCATCTCATAGTCTCTTTTATCTATGCCAGAGTTGAGAGTAGCCATGGTTACTATATGTGCTGAGTTGGATCTGCAACTATAGGTTGGTGAACGAGGTGGCCAACTATCAGGGGGGAAAAAGTAGCGCATTGCAATAACCAGAGCAATGTTGAAGAACCCGACCATACTACTTTTGGATGAAGCAACCAGTGCTCTAGACTTTGAATCAGAATCCCTGGACATGTTCATGGTAGGAAGAACAACGGTAGTTGTGGCACATCGTCTCTCCACTATTAGGAAGGTTGATATGGTAGTAGTGGTTCAACAGGGAAGCATTTGGGATATGGGGACTCACTATGAGCTTATCTCCAAGGATGATGATGGGGCTTATTCAACATTGATCATACTCCAAGAGACTTCCCATGAGCTTGGTAACAATGCAAGAAAGAGCAGTTCCAGGTAGAATTTTTTTTCCCACTATGTCAATTCAGTTATGGCAACAGGGCACCCAGGCACATTGTAGTTCATATATACAATACTTTTTCAAAAAAAAAAGGTCTATAAAATTGGAATTCTTTTGTTTCTCCCATAATTTTGTAATTTTTTTCGTTAGTCCCATAAATCCTGAGGGCCTTATCCGTAAAACTGTGATTATATTTTTCATCCTCACGATCTTGTTTGTAAAATCATAATTGTTCTGTTTTGCCAAAGATCAACAGTTTGTACTATTATACTTGCATAGATTCTCAGGGTTTTCTTTGTAAAATATTTAAAAAGCTACACATATTATTGATGTAGTCTGATTTTATTAGCTTGTCAATTAGCATATTTCAGTGTAGCATTGAATGCTGCAGTGGGTGTTTTGGTGGATATACAATAAAACACTAGACACCAAACTTCAAAGCACTAGCAGCAGCATTCAATACTGCACTACAGGGTGCTTAGTGCTCACAGTTGATTACAACAAACTATTTTAAACCAAACTGTTTGGATGCCTCCTGGTACCATCCTCCAATCCTCTTTCTAAAATTGTAATTGTTTTGTTTCTCCCTTAGGTATCCCTCCACTATATTCTGCACTCTAAACTTCCCTTGGCTAAGAATCTTTTTTATGCCTCATAATGGGGAGATTCTCCTTACCCTTATTGTATATGATCTTGGAGTTTATCGGGAGATTCTCCTTACCCTAAGAATTGAGACTTGGTGGTCATAATCTTCTTCTAATCATCGATTTGATTAATGGCCAGCTTCTGACATCCTTAAGTTGTTTAAGACGTTTTTATTTCTATTTTGTTATTTAATTTTATAAAATGTCTATTCAATTTACTTTGAAATAGCCTAATTCTTTTACAAAGAATGCTCTAATTCAAATTCATCAATTGGCCTTAGATAATGGATTGGAAGTAATGTCATTGTTTCCAGGTGTCGAGGAGGCAATTAGTGCTTTTGAAACTCCAAAATCTCCACTGTGGAGTGGTTTATTGCTTTAATGTGAGTGTACTGCTTGGAATCCAACCTTCTACCAAGTGGTAGACAATATTTTTATTATTATAGAGCAGTTAACCTAGCTTGTCATCGATCGCCAGCTCCAAAGTTTTTTTAGCCGCACGCAATTTGTAATATTTATGCTGTTTTTATCAAAAAATTACAGCCCATTTTTATGCATCGTTAACTGAATTAAAAATAATTATTTAGAGAATCATCTGATAGCTAACATTAGGATTATTTAAAACTCATAGCGAATGAGCTTATTCAAATACCTCAAAAAGGCGTTAATGATGACTTGCAAGCAATGGCAAAGTAAAACAGACCCCCTCTTGAAAAAATGTTTAATAATTATTGATCTCGAGTGTAAAAAATGTCCATCGTGGCATTTCTTTCTCGAATTTATTTTTATAGCTTTTATTTGCATGTACCCTATAATAAAATGTTATTCGAGTGGTAATAATTATTGATCTCGAGTGTAAAAAGGTCCATTGTGGTGTTCCTTTCTTGAATTTATTTTTATAGCTTTTATTTGTGTGTACCCTGTAATAAAATGTTATTGGAGTGGAGTTTGGCTTTAGTTCTCATTGCAATTTTTCCAATCGTGGTAGCTACCAATCTCTATCCTAAAGCACATGCTGTGGTAGAGCGGGTGCTCTCAAGAATTGCTATGATGGGTAGGGAGTGATTGCTAATTCTGAATTTTAGCAATGACTACCGTAGGTTATGGAGATCTTATTCCTCATGGTGTTCTTGCCAAGTGTTTTGTTTGTGTGTTTGACTTTACTGGAATGACCATTTTTGGTTTTCTTCTTAGTATTGTCGTAGATTACTTTGCTTGTTGGAATTCATGGACGAACTATTTAGCGATAAAAAGGGGGCTAGCCAGCTAGAGCTAGACATGGTTATATTCTTCTCATTTGTTCTCCTTTGCATGTTCTCCCCACCCAAATGCACTGATCTCCACACCGTTTTGCCATGACAGGAAATCAGCAGGCGGATGTTTTCTTCTTAAAGACTATGGGAATTACAAAGAGTTATGCATGTGGGTGTTTTCTTCTTCAATACTACATGAATTCCAAAGCGTTTTTCAGATTCGGGCAGCCTATTCTTGGTTGGAACTTTACACCAATTCATTGTAAATGCATAGCTCCTTGAGTCCACTTATTGTTTGTGGTTTTTTTTACTCTTCTAGGTTTATGCAATATTCAATATTTGAATTCCAATTTTAAACCACCCAATCCTAATTGACACAAATGATAGAACCTCATAAATGGGCATCTGCTATTTTCGATTTTTAGTCACAAATATACTATATTTCTAAGAGTCCCCATGAAATCTTATGAGCGTTTGTGATTACCCAGTTCATTTCTGAGGTGTTTACAGCTCATTACAAACCTTCAATTTTATTATAATGACAGGTAGATAACCATAGGTTGAGCCCAAGAATTTGAAACTGAAGAGGGGAAACTCGTTGGTTCCTTCTATAAAAAGTGTGCATGCAGTATATAGAGATTAGGGTTTTCGATTTTGTAATTTTTATTGATGTCTTTTTTTATATATTTGGGATTACCCTTTTTTGGATACACTTAAGATTGCAGAGATTGTAATTGAAAATGAGTTCAGAGGTGCAAAACCAGTAACTGAAAATGAGTTTAAAGATTGGTAGTCAAGAGATCCTCCACTAAAGATAGACACACTAAGGTGAATGGGTGAGGTCGGAGGATCAAAATACCTACAGCCAGTGTAGTGTGGATCTTTCATCTAACGCATGGGTTTGGTCACAAGTCAGATGGAGAAACAATTCAATGGCTTCTCAACAAGGTCAAGCCATTGATCATGGCAGCAACAGGTACATTTGTTGTTCCTACTTTGCCTCTTCCCATTGTAGGTTCAGGTATAGGTACTATTCCTACTTTTCCTGTGTCCATTTTAGGTTCAGGTACATGTACTTTTTTGCTTTCCCTATGCCTATTGCAGGTCATGTTTCTTCAAATCCTTCAAAATTGCAGCAGCACCCACAAGTCCCACCTTCAGCTCATGGTATTCTGTCCCTGCCATCATTCGTCTCCTCGACCCAAATGGGTTTCGCTTTTTAGGGGGAACAATTGAGTTACAGGCCATACAATGTTAACTTTTCATATGCTTAGCTAAGACATCAGTACTTCATTTCATTTTCATAACAAAAGCATATAAACATGATCACTGAAAGATAGACAAGCACAACCATACAAAAGGAACACAAAGATTTATCTTGGGAAAACCCTAAAGGGAAAAAACCAGCAAAAGCTTCCTCAATATAGATGCCCCAAAAAGATAAAAGATAAAACTAGCAAGGAGATCAAATCCTGATCCTCCTCCTTCTCTAGCTACTTCTCTTCTCCACTAATGCGCTACACAAGTGAGAGTGTGTGTTCCAAATGAGGAGCACTACACCTCTATTTATATTCATCCGTTCACTTAAGTTAACTCATCTGTCATGTAGGCTCGAGTTAAACATGTAGGCTCGAGTTACACATGTAGGCTCAAGTAACGACACTGGGGTGCTAATGACCCACCTTTACAATTAGAGGGGACTGCCTCATGACTCTTATTAGTTCTTCCGATTAGGATCATCGGGGTACAAATTAATACAAGTGGTTCTCCCGATAGGAACATCGGGGACCACAAAGAAATACATATAGAATGTTATTCGAAGTTACAATATTTCAACACTCCCCCTTAACGAGAAGGGTATTCTATAACAACATCAACAACAACAATAATAGGAGAGAGATAGAGTACATCATCAACATCATTAGGGTGATACATCTATAAATCATTGGAAGCTTTTCAACATCATGTAGTCTTCATCTTCAATCTTTAGTCTTCAGCATCATCAGTACTTTGACCGCTTCGATCAGCAACGTCTTCAACATCTTGACTCTTCAATCAGCAGAAACATCTTCAGTACTTTGACCTTTCGATCAGCAACATATTCATCACTTTAACCTTTCAATCAGCAACATCATCTTCAACACTTTGACCTTTTGATTAGCAACATCATCTTCAACATTTTGACGTTTCGATCAGTAACATCTTCTTCAGCACTTTGGCCTTTCGATCAACAACACCATCATCATCATATTCTGATCTTTTGATCAGAAACATCATCATGAAAACATCATGAAAACATCATGAAAACATCATGAAAACATCAACATCATCATCATCAAAATATCAGCATCAAAATATCATCATCATT
The DNA here is from genome assembly GCA_001517045.1 of Pseudotsuga menziesii. Lineage (NCBI taxonomy): Eukaryota > Viridiplantae > Streptophyta > Pinopsida > Pinales > Pinaceae > Pseudotsuga > Pseudotsuga menziesii. The sequence continues at coordinate 19,167 of LPNX010587362.1, forward strand.
ACACTCTGATCTTTCAATCAGAATCATCATTATCATCAGCCTCTGGTCTTTCGATCAGAAACATCATCAACCGAACATCATCATACTCTAACATCAACTCATCATCATATTATGATCTTTTGATCAATACGTCATCATCATCATACTTTGATAATACAGCATCATCATCATCACATTCTGATATTTCGATCAGAAACATCATCATCATCATCGCAGTCTGATCTTTTGATCATAAAAAATCATCATGATCAACAACATCATAATCATAAGCAACTTCTGATCTTTCGATTAGAAAACATCATCATCATCATATTCTGATCTTTTGATTAGAGAACATCATTATCAACTTCTAATCTTTCAATCAGAGAAACATCATCATCATCATATTCTGATCTTTTGTTCAGAGAACATCATCATCTTCAGCAACAACATCATCATCATATTCTAATCTTTCAATCAGAGAACATCTTCATCATCATCAACTTCTGATCTTTCGATCAGAGAAACATCATCATCATCATATTCTGATCTTTCGATCAGAGAACATAATCATCATCAACAACTTCTGATCTTTCGATCAGAGAACATCATCATCATCAACAACATTTGATCTTTCGATCGGAAACATCATCATCATCATCACACTCTGATCTTTTGATTAGAAACATCATCATCATCATCATCATCAGTAGCAGCTCATAGTATAAGGACAAAGAAGTCTTTGGATCTCTTTTGGACTTAAAGTCCAAGGATGATGCAATCCCATCACATTCTCGACAACCGAGGTCACCGGATCCATTCTGAACTGAGGTTCAAGGATGATGCAATCCTGCCACATTCTTGATGACCGAAGTTACACCGGATCCGTTCTGAACCGAAGTTCAAGGATGATACAATCCTGCCACATTCTTGATGACCGAAGTTACACCGGATCCGTTCTGAACCGAAGTTCAAGGATGATACAATCCTGCCAAATTCTCGATGACCGAAGTTACACCAAATCCATTCTGAACTGAAGTTCAAGGATGATACAATCCTGCCACATTCTTGATGACTGAAGTTACACCGGATCTGTTCTGAACCAAAGTTCAAGGATGATACAATCTTGCCACATTCTAGATGGCCAAAGTTACACCGGATCCATTCTGAACCGAAGTTCAAGGATGATACAATCCTGCCACATTCGTGATGACCAAAGTTACACCAGATCCATTCTGAACCAAAGTTCAAGGATGATACAATCCTTCCACATTCTCGATGACCGAAGTTACACCGGATCCATTCTAAACCAAAGTTCAAGGATGATACAATTATGCCACATTCTTGATGACCGAAGTTACACTGGATCCTTTTTGAACCAAAGTTCAAGGATGATACAATCCTACCACATTCTCGACGACTGAAGTCACTGGATCACTTCTGGACATATGTCCCAGGATGATACAATCCCTCTTCATTCTCAAATACCGATGTCTCTGGATCACTTTAGGGAAAGTGTCCAAGGATGATACAATCCCACTGCAACATCACTACTCCCCTTTTGGGGAAGGTCTTTCTGAACCATACCAAGATTGTCTTGAAAGTGTTTGAACTTTACCCGAGACAGAGGCTTTGTCAGCACATCATCATCTAAACCATCTTCATCTACATCTTTAGTATGTGAATATTGAACTATCACCATCTATATCTCCAGTATGTGAGTACTGAAAGCATCATCAGGTCACCATCATCTGCATCTACAGTATGTAAATACTGAAACATTATCTATATCTTCAGTATGGGAATACTGAAATCATCATCATGTATATATTCAGTATAGAAATACTGAATCACCATCATCTGTATCTACAGTATGTAAATAATGAAACATCATCATCTGCATCTTTGTCTTGAATGTAGAAATACTGTATTTCTATGTGTTACGATGGAACATGGGGTTCTCTGTTATCACAACTCTCGTTATCACATAGAATCAATGTATTAGCCATATTTAGTTCAAAGATACCTGATATCAGCTTCCAAATCCATATGGCTTCACAACTTAGCAAAGCAATCTGCTATGTATTCTGCTTCAGCCATGCTACGAGAAACATTAGACTGTTTCCTGCTAAACCATGAAATCATAGCAGACCCCAAACAAAAGCATCTACCTAATGTGCTTTTCATGTTTGAGATACTTTCAGCCCAATCTGCATATGTTTATCCATACAATCTATACTCATGGCTACCATCATAATATAAACCAAAGTCTATAGTCCCTTTCAGATATCTCATCACATGTTTTGCAGTTACTAGGTGAACCCGTCTTGGTTGAACAAGATATTGACTTAAGGTGTTTACAACAAAACAACTGTCTGGTCTGGTATTTGTTAAGTACATCAATGACCCAATGATCTGTCTATAATGAGTCATATCCACTAACTCTGATGAGTCATCATCTAACAACTTCAGGTTGGAGTCCATGGGTGTGGCCATGACTTTGCATGCCAGCATATTGATTCTCTTCAATATCTCTACCGCATACTTTCCCTGGTTGAGAAATATTTCTTTTGAACTTTTCCATACTTCCAAACCTAGGAAATAATGCATTAACCCAAGGTCTTTCATCTCAAATTCTTTTGCTAGTTTCTTCTTTCTTTCCATGACCCGTTTCTCATTTCCTGTCAAGGATAAGTCATCCACATATAATAACAGGATGACAAGTTCATCTTCTACAACCTTGAGATAAAGGTTAGGATCAGCTTTACTTTTGGTAAAGCCCATGCTCGACAAGAAACCATCTATTCTTTCATACCAAGCTCGAGGAGCTTGTTTAAGACCATATAATTCCTTCTTCAACTTGCATACGTGAGTATGCATATCTTCAACTTCAAATCCTTGTGGCTGTTCTATGTATACTTCTTTGATCACACCATTTAGAAAGGCTATTTTCACATCCATCTGGTGTAAGTCCCACTTCATCATGGATGCAAGTGCCATGGTAGCTCTAATTGAAGTATACCATGCTACTGGGGAAAATGTCTCTTCATAATCACTTCCCTCTTTCTGAGAGAAACCTATGCCCACAAATCTTGCTTTATACTTCTCAATACTTTTGTCAGCTGCATGCTTTCTTTTGCATATCAATTTGGAGGATACTATACTCTTTCCTTCTGGTTTGGGAACTGTATCCCAAACATCATTCTAGTATTCTTTCATTATAACATCTTCCATGAGTTCATCTTGTCGGGTCATCAACATATCCTAGTCTTCTGCATTCAACCTTGAAGGTTGGAACCCTCTTTACTCTTGGTAAAGTCTCGATCCAGCAGGAAGCTATCCATCATGTCGTACCATGTCGAACTTAGATATCTTCTATAGTCACTCCCCCTGAAGTGGAGTATCATCTTCCATATTCATTCTGTACAGGTGGCTCTATGCTTGATATATACTTGTCAATAGAGTATGTCATGTCATAGTCTATTCTTTCTGAGGCAAATCATGAACCTTTTCTTTGTACACTTGTTCTTGTAGATCCATATGGAATATACTACGTACTTCCCTTTTTGTCTCAAAATCATATCGTATACATCATTCCCCATGATCAACTATTATTCTTTGATCATAGCATTCTTTTCTTCATCTTGAGTTATCTCTTATACCCATGGTGGTCTTCATCCTTCGAGGTGGATCTACCTCTCTCTGAAGCTATTTCTTTCATCATGATGTCTCTGACCCTGGTAGCTTCAGATTCATGTTTATTGAATTGTCATCACTTGTTCTTCGGAACAAGTCTCATCCTTGTTTTCTCGTAGGAGGTTGTTCAAGACCTTTCCTACAATACAAATGCACCAATTGCATGGTTAGAACTATTTCATAAAACATATGCATAATGACGAATTCTTATGCATCATGCAACTGTTTAGCCACTACAACATTCATCCATATCTCACGGAAACTTTCTAGATGACATCGAGATTGTGCATTAATCCAATATGTCATGTAAAGAGGTTTCATTCTAGATAAATAGCAATGGAGAGATGTATAGCACCATGAGCTACTTGCCGATCACATACATATTAGTAGTATACAGTCATTAATGCAAACAATCTGTCATGCATAACACATCAACTAAATATGCATAACAAAACAATATCATTAAATGACAATTGAATACTTATCTTTTGTTTGTTTTGTGGGTAGACTCCTTGATCATTCTCCTTCATCATCTTCTTCATTCATGAAATCATCATTTCTTATCCAAATGATAAGATGGATAAGAGGTTTGTTAAGAATTGAGTTCTTCATATTCCTCATCGCTTAACGGATCTTCTTTGAATGGTGAGAGCTTGATCTTCAATTTGCTCCCATCTTTCTTCTTCTCTTCTTATGAGATGAGCTTCTTCTTCTTCCCAAAGTCAACTGAAAGTAATCACTTCCTTCTAGCACACATTCCTTGCATGAATGAATCCCATGATCATGAGAGTCCATTCAAGGTGGCTATCACCACTTCTGCATTCTCTGCTTCTTCTTCTACCGCTTCAAGATGTTATGCATTCTAGATCTTCACATTCTTCAACTGTTTTCTCAAATCCATATTCTAAATTATGTTCTTATCTTCAAATAGCTTGATCAAGGAATCAAACATATTCAGTGTATTTAGGGAAGAAACTTGTGGTATGAGTTGATTCGTGATTGAATCAATAGTGATCTTCTTGGCCTTGATCAATTTCTTCTTGTGTAAGGATTTGAGGCTCATCTCCCTCTAGAACTGGAACCTCTCTACTCATGTAAGCGTCCAATTCATTTTCGTCAGAGGGATCAAATACTTTCATGCTTGGAAGTTTTCAACTTCACCAAGCTTATCATCAAGCTGATGTGATAGATCACTTTGAAATGAGAACCTCAAATGCAAATAGCAAAAGATTAGATCTTACCGATTTGAGGTGTCCATCCTGCTTCCGGAGCTGGCTGATCTAGGGTTTGTCAGAGAAACCCTAATTTTAAAAACTTGGAATCTTTAAGATCTGATTGGATAGAAAGATATATCTCTTCAAATGGAGCTGTCCCATTAGAGGAAATTTCAACTCAAAATGGGCCTTTTAACTTTTATTCAAATTCCATGTCATCATGTGTTAGCCAATGAAATTGCTTTAAATTTGAAATACCGTATAGGTCTTAAAAACTTTTTTAATATAAATTTGGGGATAGGTATCATAAAAAAAAACTACTTTTTTTGTTTGTATTTTTGACATATCTCCCTGTGTTTTTACTCAAATTTCGATCGGGAAAGCTCATTGGATGAGGAATTAAATTATGCATACAACGAGTACCCACTCGGCATACTTTTGACGGACACCGCTACCCCAAAAACAAGAAATACCTGAAAAAATGAAATGATGTCATCATTTCGTTTTTTCAGGTATTTCTTGTTTTTGGGGTAGCGGTGTCCGTCAAAAGTATGCCGAGTGGGTACTCGTTGTATGCAGAATTTAATTCCTCATCCAACGAGCTCTCCCGATCAAAATTTGAGTAAAAACACAGGGAGATATGTCAAAAATACAAACAAAAAAGTAGTTTTTTTCTTTTCTTCCTCCAAAATTAATAAATATTATTTTATTATTTTAACTATAATTTTATTAATTCATTTTAGGAGGCCCATTTTGAGTTGAAATTTCCTCTAATGAATGTACTCCTTTTCTGAAAATAGTGGAGGGAAGTTCCCGGAATAGGAAGCCCTAGTTTTCCAATTTCTTCTGCAGAAATGCCTGTTACTGTTTCTGTGATATATCCGAAGTTGCTTTTCCTTTGTGTCTCAATTTCGCACTAAGTTAACCTCACATATTCATGATCCAAAACCACATCTTTCATCATAATTGGTTTCACCAATTGTGATTTATGATCATTTTACCAAGGTGACCTGTTACAGGACTGTTCATAACAATGAAGTTGTATGGCATGCCACATGTCACTGGTTCATCTTCAGGTTCTGAAATTCAGACCATAGAAAGTAAAGTATATTCTATTTCTAGAAAATATTCAATAATTCCATTTGGACCTCTTTAGCCCAATATATAGCAATTTTCCCTAGGTGTCCTGTTTAGGGATGAATTTTGGAAGAGGCCGAAACCCTAACTTGAAGGGATCATATCTCCTAGAATATAGAGAATCGGAGGTTGAATGTTGGAAAAAATGTTCATTAGGATTATATATTCAGTCTCTGCAATGTTCAGCTCCTGAACCTTCGCCAATATTGGGATATAGCAAATATACCAAAACTTAGTAGTTTTAGTATTTAGGGTTTTTCTAGCTCCGGGTCAAACTAGGGTTTGGCTTTCCCGGAGTTTCACCCAACCAAAAATCTTGATCCAGGTCTCTAAAATTTGATTTTGATGAGGAGATAAATCCTATGTTGGGCTCACTCAAAAATTCTTCTTCTGCAAGAAGCCCTAATTTCCCACACCGGAAACTAAAAATGCTCGGAATTGAATTCTGCTTCGACAGAAGGATGCACCCTTCAATGGAGAGTCATCCTAGCCTTCTTTTGCTGATCAATTATGGAGAGAGAACCAAAAAGTAAGAAGCCCTAGATTCTGTAGCTACACAATGTCTTCCTTTCAGGGTGGCTCTGATACCATGTTAAATTTTCATATGCTTAGCTAAGACATCAGTACTTCATTTCATTTTCATAACAAAAGCATATAAACAGGATCACTGAAAGATAGACAAGCACAACCATACAAAAGGAACACAAAGATTTATCCTAGGAAAACCCTAAAGGGAAAAACCCAACGAAAGCTTCCTCAATATAGATGCCCCAAAAAGATAAAAGATAAAAGATAAAACCAACAAGGAGATCAAAGCCTGATCCTCCTCCTTCTCTAGCTACTTCTCTTCTCCACTAATGTGCTACACAAGTGAGAGTGTGTGTTCCAAATGAGGAGCACTACACCTCTATTTATTCATCCATTCACTTAAGTTAACTCATCTGTCATGTAGGCTCGAGTTACACATGTAGGCTCAAGTAACCACACTGGGGTGCTAATGACCCACCTTTACAATTAGAGGAGACAGCCTCATGACTCTTATTAGTTCTTCTGATTAGGAGCATTGGGGTACAAAGTAATACAAGTGGTTCTCCCGGTAGGACCATTTGGGACCACAAAGAAATACATATAGAATATTCTTCAAAGCTACAATATTTCAACATACACTTCCATGCTTTGGGGGAGTGAGGATCCAACACTGAATGGACATAGAATTGACCATTCCTTGCAAGAAAGCAACTGCCATTGCTATTGATTCTGCCTAACGAACGTTGATTTGTCCATAATTTTGATTTCGTGTGTGATTTCTGCATAGGCGAACTATTTTTTTACTATGTTATAAGTTGGAAAGCATTCCCATTTTGGAAGTTTGACTTTTTTAACAGACCTTGTGCTCAAAGCACCTAGAATATTTTTTTTGCTTTGTATAGGTGTCCTATTAAAAGCTTTAACTGAAGATGTGGTTTGCACTCAAACTGGAATGCATTCTACATAATGGGCATATTCTTGTTGTAGTATTTTCAACATAGTTATGAAGACTTTTTACATCAAAATTTATAGGCCTTGCTACAAGAAGGAAAATGGCCAGCATCCGATACGACGATAAGATACTGTTGCTCAACCATTTAGTTTTTGCAGTATTAATTACTGTATATGTTACTAACTTGCTATCCAATTCCTCATTTCTTTTGGATATAATGATGGGCAATGATTAACTATCAACCATAAATAACTTTTCATGAGTTGATTTCAAAAATCCAACTTATTAAATTTAGGTTTGCTAGATGTTCAATCCTGTTGCATTGGATGTTTAACAGTAGTGCATATGCAATTCTTAGAGGAATTGCTTGCTTTTTCTACGGAGGAATACATTCAGAGAGTGTTAATTCTCCTATGTGCTTATTTTTGGGGTAAAGGTTAATTTACTTGGGGTAATGGTTAATCAATTTAATTAGTGTACCATTCACAGGCCATGGGGAAGCAGAGTTGAAATTCGGGAAGCTACAAACCATAGAGTTGGAATTCATAATGTTGAGCTAAACTTTATGAAGTTTCAAGCAACAAGGTTGAAATTCACATAATCCGCAGAACTTTCACTGATGGATTGCCCAATCGGTTGTAGAATTACCCCGCTATCAGTATGTCCATAGATTTCCATCCCCCTTACTCAAAAATCCTGTGACAAGCACCGGTGACCCAACAATAGGTTCATATTTTTTTTATAAATTAAACTTCAACAAAGAAGGCTTGAATCACACTATCACAGTGAAATGCTTTCGGAAGGAAGGAAGAATTCGAGGAGTGTTGAATGATTACACTTTATATAGGGAGAAATAATTGTGTCAGGACTATGGTTGTGTTGATTCCTTGACAGAAAAAGTAGAAACAATATTATACGTTCTCTAATATTGTGTCTGCACTTTGATATTTATTCTTTTCTTTCTGTTAATCGAGGGGAGTTTTGCAGTTCATTTGGGCTTTATGTACTTTTTTCTCCACCTTCCTCTTGCGGTAGACCTAGGGCATTGCATGTGTCTACAATGGCCTTAGATTGGGTTGATTTATTTAGAGGAATGAAGAAGCCAGTGGCAGCAGTTGTCATCTTCCTCTCATTTATTGAGAAACATGAGCTGGAATGGGAAATTCCATACTCCATAGCAAGGGTTTCCTTCGACTCTTCGTTATTGGCTTCATTTTACAATTTATCTTTCACCAGCAAAAAATACGGTTTATCTAGATGTAATACAAGGCACAACCATACGTGATGGTACATTCAGGTTCTTCTTGGAAGACTTTCTGGTGTCAGAATTATGGAATGCCTTGCTTACAGTAGTTGATCTTTTGAGTATTAGTCAAAATAGGTTCTCATGAATCGATCCTTGTGGACCATCTTTATAAGTGGTCTATTGTTGATTGATCATTGGACACTGCTATGTCCTTCGGCCACTTGGTATTTTATTGCCTTGTTTGGGCACTTCAATTTGAAGTGAAGTTCATCTAAGTAAAAAAATAAACTGTGTTTTCATTTACTCATAATAACGTTCGAAATGTTAGTTGTCAAGAGAGGTACCAAATTATTAACCAAAGGTTGTGACTAAATACAATTTCTAAAGAACATGATCTAATTCCTATGATATAATTGTGATAAATTCTTTTCTGCCCAGCAAATTGAGTTCGTAGATTCTCATATGGTAGTTCACCAGTTTGTATTTATATATGTAGCATACATGCATATGTTGAATGGGTTCTCATTCAGGTTGTGAAATGTACAGGGAATTTATATAAACATGACATGGAAACTTCTGATACTGGATCATGTAGTCATAAAGATGACAGAGCAGAGATAGACATGAGAGCTCCTTTTGAATCAATCAAGGATGTCGTTAGCTTGTTTGTAGAGAGGGTTGTTGGAGATAAAATTCTTGAGAAAAGGCCCAGAATTCCAGAAGAAAAGGTGATAATGGAAATATTTTTCATTTATGTTTTGTTTTTGTAATACACTTAACCTTAGACGCCATAAATATAACTGTATAAATACCTTGCTTATTTAATTCACTAGAGGAGAAAATAACTTTTAGTTACAATAAATTTCTCTTTTTCAATGGATTCGGTTTATCTAAAACTATTCTTTGGGATTTCTAGAGTATAATATCAAATGAAACACAACTGCATCTTCTACAAAAGGACTTAGTTAAGTTTGTTGGGAGCTTCTTTTGGAGCTTGGGAGATTTTTGGGAACTCTTTGGTCGCTTCCTTTTTTGGGGGAGCTTGTAGAAGTTCCCTATATATTTAAGTTCTTCCAGAAGCTTCTTGACAGGCATGGAACTTCTAAAAGCTTTTTCCCATGTCGGGCCAAAAATCAATTGAATGATTGTTGGTTGTCGTGCCAAAAAATTACCAACGGTAAAAAATTTGGTTGAATCTATCAATCATGCCATTTAAAAAAAATTCAAGGTCATATATATTAGGAGGGTTCACACCTCTTACCTCTTTACCTCTTTAGATTTGTATTTTTATATCTAGCTTACATTATTCTTATTGATTGATATAGCAATTTAAGATTTTCAGTGTTGTAAATTCAATGGGTACATTCCTTCAAAAATTGGAAACCACCATTCTCTAGAACTCATAACCTTACATAAAAGTACCCACGAGGGATTTGAACTCATAACCTTACATTTACAACTTCTCATCTCATTTACTCATTACCAATTGCTCTGTTGTTGTAAGTTTATATTTTAATTTAATTGAAAAAAATGAAATATTTTGCATTTTGAATGCTTGCCGACTTTTGGTCAAGTCATTCTAACTTTTTGGCCCTCTCAAGTTATTTCCAATTCCAAATTTCAACACTGATCTCGGTATATGGTCCTAATTCTAAATCTAGGAATTTGAAACTGAAGAGGGGAAACTCGTTGGTTCGTTCTATAAAAAGGGTGCATGCGGTATATAGATATTAGGTTTTTCGATTTTGCAATTTTTATTGGCGTCTTTTTTATTTATTTGGGATTACCCTTTTCCGGATACACTTAAGATTGTAGAGATTGTAACTGAAAATGGGTTCAGAGGTGCAAAACCAGTAACTAAAAATGAGTTCAAAGATTGGTAGTCAAGAGATCCTCCACTAAAGATAGGCACACTAAGGTGAATGGGCGAGGTCGGAGGGTCAAAATACCTACAGCCAGTGCAGTGTGGATCTTTCATCTAATGCGTGGGTTTGGTCACAAGTCAGATGGAGAAACAATTCAATGGCTTCTCAACAAGGTCAAGCCAATGATCATGGTAGCAACAGGTACATGTGTTGTTCCTACTTTGCCTCTGCCCATTGTAGGTTCAGGTACAGGTACTGTTCCTGCTTTTCCTGTGTCCATTTTAGGTTCAGGTACAGGTACCTTTTTGCTTTCCCTATGCCTTTTGTAGGTAATGTTTCTTCAAATCCTTCAAAATTGCAGTAGCACCCACAAGCCCCACCTTCAGCTCATGGTATTCTGTCCCTGCCAGCATTTGGCTCCTCGACTGGATTGGGTTTCACTTTTTAGGGGGAACAATTGAGTTACAGGCCATACACTTCCATGCTTTGGGGGAGTGAGGATCCAACACTGAATAGACATAGAATAGACCATTCCTTGTATCAAAGCAACTGCCATTGCTATTGATTCTACCAAACGAACATTGATTTTTCCATAATTTTGATTTCGCGTGCGATTTTTGCATAAACAGTTAGTTTTTCAACATTTAAGCTAGCATTATGTTAGGATCTTTTCACTGAGAGAATAACAAGCACAACAATAACATAAGCACATCACATGAGACAAGAGACACAAAGAGTTTTGATCGAGGAAACTATAAATGGAGAAAACCCCGCAACTTCCTCTAAGATAGTATCACCACAAGATGTGAAACCCAAAACAGTAAGATGTACTCCTAACACAGCAGTAGCCTTCTGTCTTCTGTCTAGCCACAGTATTTCCTTCTCTAATAGTGTGCCACACTTGAGAGAGCAAGTGATGTATTTCACAAGTGATAAATAGAGAGACTCTCACTCTCTATTTATATTAGTCCATTCACTTGAATTGCATTTTCACACATAGGCTCAACCTAACAATTACTACTCAAGCCTACACCTTAATTAGTGTATAATAACTCAAGTGCCCCGAAACTGTGGGGACTTACCTAATGACTTGATATGACTTGTTTACATTATTAATCTTCCCGATTGGAACATCGAGGCATGATCACATGACTCAAATACATAATAGAAGCATCCCGGAATAAACATCGGGTTACAATATATAGAAGAATACATTCCAAAGTTACATATACATCAACACTCCCTCTTAACTAGGAAGGTATTCTTTCGACACAATTTTCAGCACTGGTCTTCTTCTCTGTATCAACTGGATCATCTCGTCTTCAAGTCATCTTCGTCTTCAAGTCATATTCGTCTTCAAGTCATCTGGATCTGGATCATCTCTCGATCTGGATCATCTCTAGTCATCATCACTGGATCTGGATCATCATCACTGGACTGGATCTGGATCATCACTCGATCTGGATCTGGATCTGGATCATCTCTCGATCTGGATCACCACTTCTGGATCTGGACCATCATTCGATCTAGATCTCTCGAAATCATCATAACTGGATCTATATCATAGCTCGATCTGTATCATCTCTGGTCATCATCATGTGTGTACTATCTCATCATATGAAGTTCTACAGAGCCAGCCCTTTTTCATGCTGGTTGTAGGCCTAGCCCACAGGTAGGTCTTCGCCTAGCACTTATATCTGACCTACTCATCAGAAAGGCACACCGAGCACTTACATCTGACCTTCTTGTCAGAAAGGCACACCCAACACTGACATCTGATCATGTAGTAAACTACAATCACATCAGAAAGGCCCAGCACTCACATTCACTAGCATGATAGGACATCACATCACTAACATCTGTGAAATGGCTCTGCACTTACATCTAACCTACTCGTCAGAAGGGCATCACATCCATCTAGGCTGGAACCACATCCTGCCACACTGATGAAAGAACCCTGTTCTTTTCACCCAGGCTGGAACCACATCTGCCACATTGATGGAAGACTTTCAACTGGGCTGGAACCACAACCAACACAATGATGAAAGAACTTTGTTCTTTTCACCAAGGTCGGAACCACATCCGCCACACTGAAGAAATATTTTGTGCACTCACATCTGACCTGGTAGGAACTGAATCCTACACCCTTGTCAGAATGGCCCCCAGTCCCTGACTGAGCTACCTGGTAACTGACCAGGCGCCTCCACTCTCCCGGAGAGTGGAAATTTCCCTTACATCTATCCTACTTGATAGAATGGCCAGCACTCACATCTGTCATGGGAGGAACTTAATCCTTTAGCCATGACCAGAATGGCTTAGCCCTTACATCTGACCTGCTCGTCAGAATGGCTCTCTCAGTCCTTGACTGAGTGTTCGTGGTAACTGACCAGGTGCCTCCATTCCTCGAATGGCAGTTAGCACTCATATCTGACATGGAAGGAACTGAATCCTCTCACCAAGACAGAATGGCTCAGCCCTTACATCTGACCTGCTCGTCAGAATGGATTTGGATCTCTAGCACTCATATCTGACATGGAAGGAACTGAATCCTCTCACCA
>LPNX010587362.1:33523-91683 GCA_001517045.1 Pseudotsuga menziesii
CTTCTCTTTCTTCTTGATGGCTGGAAGGTTCTGCATCAATGATGTCACTGCACTCGTCATATTATTCTTCATTTTGAAATGTCGTCACTTGTTCTTTGAAACAAGTCTTCATTCTTCTTTGCTTGTAGGCGATTATGTATGCGATCTTTCCTACAAGTCAAATGCATTTGTATGGTTAGAAACATTTCATAAGGAATATTCATACTAGAAATTTACTATGCATAAGTATATGATCATGCAACTACTTTAGCCAATACAACATTCATCCATATCTCACTGAAACTTTCTAGATGCCTTCCATCTCTACCAAGACAACATTGAGATTGTGCACTAATCCAATATGTCAACAAAGAGGTTTCATTCTAGATAAGTAGCAATGGAGAATTTGTATAGCACCATGAGCTACTTACCCATCACATGCATATTAGTAGTATACTGTCATTAATGCAAACATCCTATCATGCATAATACAATAACTGAATATAAACAAATGCATAACAAAACAATATCATGAAATGATAATTGAATACTTATCTTTATTTTTTTCGAGTGTAGAATCCTTCTTGAGCCTTCAGCTTCATCGTCTTCTTCATTCATAATAGCATCGTTTCTTATCCAGAAGCTAAGGTGGATAAGAGGTTCTTCAAGAGTTGAGTTCTTCATATTCCTCATTGCTTGAGGGATATTCTTTGGATGAAAGAGCTTGATCTTCAATTGCTCCCACCTTCTCTTCTTGAGCTTCTTCTTCTTGTGAGTTCTCTTTCTAGAGTCTATTGAAAGTAATCACTTCCTTCTAGCACACATTCCTCACATGAATGAATTCCACGATCTTGGGAGGCCATTCAAGGTGGCCATCACCAATTTTGCATTCTTCACTTTTTCTTTTACCGCTTCAAGTTGTTCTTTGATTTTAGAGACTCTTATGACTACATGGTCTATGCATTCTGGATCTTCACATTCTTCAACTGGTTTCTTTAGGTCATATTCTGATTTTGTTCTTCCCTTCAAATAGCTTGAAATTCTGGAAGACCTTCAACAACTTTGCTTGCAATAGGTAGTGCACATGTGCAAGCCTTCTGTGCCAAAGCTCATTTGGCTCTACTGTTTCATGGATCAAGGCTTGTTCTGGATATCCCTTCAATTTGTACAAGCCTCCTTCTTGTTCTTCAATCACTACCACATCATCGATAGTCTTTCCTCTTTTTTTTTGGCCACATGATGACTTGATCATTTATGAATGCAACTCGCATTCCGTTTGCATTAATGTTGGAATGGAGAGAAGGTTCTTCTTGATTCCTGGAACAAACAATACTTCTTTCATTGTTAAAGAATTACCAGAGTCTAGCTTGTATGAAGATTTCCCACTACCTTTTATTGGACATTGGTAGTCATCTCCTAGTTTCACCTTGTGAAGTGATTCATGTTCTGATAGTCTCACAAAGGATTCCTTGAATCCCATCATATGTTTGGAAGCCCCACTGGCTATAAGCCAATCATCACTTCCATGAGTAATGTTTCTTGTGAGAGCTGATATCAGAACATATTCTTCCTCGCTTGAAGAATCTTCACTTTCATATCTGGATCTCTTTCTGGATAGTTCATCATCCTCTGCAGCATGAGCATGATGTCTTCTTTGGCCTTGTGAAAGACTTCTAACCTCGTCTCCCTCTAAAACTAGAACCTCCATACTCATGTAGGCGTCCAATCCATTTTCTTCAGAGAGATCGGATACTTCCAGGCTTGGAATTTGTCAACTTCCCCAAGCTTGTCACCAAGCTGATGTGATATATCATATTGAAATGAGAACCTCAAATTGAAATAGCAAAGGATTAGATCTTACTGATTTGAGGTGTCCGTCCTTGTCCAGGAGTTCGTTGATCTAGGGTTTGTCACAGAAACCCTAATTTTCAAAAATTGGAATCTTTTAGATATGATTGGACAAACATATAGATCTCTTCAAATGGATCTATCCAATGTACTCCTTTTCTAAAAACAGTGGAGGGAAGCTCCCGGAACAGGAAGCCCTAATTTTCTGATTTCTTCTGCAGAAATTCCTGTTACTGTTTCTATGATATCTACGAAATTACTAATTATCTATGTCTTAAATTTCTCACTGAGGTAACCTCGCATGTCCCTGATCCAACTCTACAGGTTTCATCAGAATTGGTTTCACCATTTGGGTTTTATGATCCTTTTCCCAAGGTGACCTGTTACAGGACTGTTCAGAACAACAAAGTTGTACGGCATGCCACGTGTCATTGGTTCATCTTCTAAGTCTGATATGTGAACCACAGAAATTAAAGTCTATGAAATTTCTGGAACATCTTTAGGAATTCCATGTGGACCTCTGTAGCCCAAGATATTGAAATTCTCCCCAGGTGTCCTGTTTATGGATGATTTCTGGAAGAGGATGGAGCCCTAACTTGGAGAGATCATATCTCCTGGAGTACAACGAATCTGAGTCTGATTTTTGGACACAGGATTCATCAGGATGTTATCTTTGCCCCCTGCAATTGTCAGCTTCTGAGACTTCACCAATCCCGAAATATAGCGACTGTACCAAAACTTAGCAGTTTTAGTATTTAGGGTTTCTCCTAGCTCAGGGTCAAACTAGGGTTTGACTTTCCTGGAGTTTCACCCAACCAAATTTCTTGATCCAGGTCTCTAAAATTCGTTTTTGATGAGGAGAAAAATCCTATGCTGGTCTCACTCAAAAAATCCTCTTCTGTAGAAAGCCCTAATTTCCACATCGAAACTGAAAATGCTTGAAATTGAATTCCGCATCGACAGAAAGATGCACCCTTCAATGGAGAGTCATCCTAGCATACTTTTGCTGAAAATATGTGGAGGAAGATCTACAAAATAGGAAGCCCTAGTTATTGTAGCTGCACAATGTCTTCTTCTCAGGTTAGCTCTAATACCATGTTAGTTTTTCAACATTTAAGCTAGCATTATGTTAGGATCTTTTCACGGAGAGAATAACAAGCACAGCAATAACATAAGCACATCACATGAGACAAGAGACACAAAGAGTTTTGATCGGGGAAACCATAAATGGAGAAAACCCCACAACTTCCTCTAAGATAGTATCACCACAAGATGTGAAACCCAAAACAGTAAGATGTACTCCTAACACAGCAGTAGCCTTCGGTCTTCTGTCTAGCCACAGTATTTCCTTCTCTAATAGTGCGCCACACTTGAGAGAGCAAGTGATGTATTTCACAAGTGATAAATAGAGAGACTCTCACTATCTATTTATATTAGTCCGTTCACTTGAATTGCATTTTCACACATAGGCTCAACCTAACAATTACTACTCGAGCCTACACCTTAATTAGTGTATAATAACTCAAGTGCCCCGAAACTGTGGGGACATACCTAATGACTTGATATGACTTGTTTACATTATTACTCTTCTCGATTGGAACATCGGGGCATGATCACATGACTCAAATACATAATAGAATCATCCCAGAATAAACATCGGGTTACAATATATAGAAGAATACATTCTGAAGTTACATATACATCAACATAAACGAACTGTTTTTTTACTGTGTTATAAGTTGGAAAACATTCCCATTTTGGAAGTTTGACTTTTTTAATAGACCTTGTGCTCAAAGCACCTAGAAGATATTTTTTTCTTTGTATAGGTGTCCTATTAAAAGCTTTAACTGAAGATGTGGTTTGCACTCAAACTGGAATGCATTCTACATAATGGGCATATTCTTGTTGCAGTATTTTCAACATAGTTATGAAGAATTTTTGCATCAAAATTTATAGGCCTTGCTACAAGAAGGAAAATGGCCAGCATCCGATACGATGATAAGATACTGTTGCTCAACCACTTAGTTTTTGCAGTATTAATTACTGTATCTGTTACTAACTTGGTATCCAATTCCTCATTTCTTTTGGATGTAATGATGGGAAATGATTAACTATCAACCATAAAGAACTTTTCATGAGTTGATTTCAGAAAGCTAACTTATTAAATTTAGGTTTGCTGGATGTTCAATCTTGTTGCATTGGATGTTTAACAGTGGTGCATATGCAATTGTTAGAGGAATTGCTTGCTTTTTCTAAGGAGGAATACATTCAGAGAGTGTTAATTCTCCTATGTGCTTATTTTTGGGGTAAAGGTTAATTTACCTGGGGTAATGGTTAATCAATTTAATTAGTGTACCATTCACAGGCCATGGGGAAGCAGAGTTGAAATTCGGGAAGCTACAAACCATAGAGTTGGATTTCATAATGTTGAGCTAAACTTTATGAAGTTGCAAGCAACAAGGTTGAAATTCACATAATTCGCAGAACTTTCACTGATGGATTGCCCAACCGGTTGTAGAATTACCCCGCTATCAGTATGTCCATTGAATTCCATCCCCCTGTTGCAGTAGCAACTTTTTCTCCCCAAATTTCTTAAATTTTGGACCCCTCCTCATAATTTTTCTGTAATCATTGAATCCATCAAGTGGTTGGTCTGTGTTTTGATTTTTTGATGACTACAAGAGCCTAAAAACTGACCAGGACTCGGATTTTTTGCTTGTTGGAGTTCATAGTAAGTCACAGCTTTTAAGTTTGTTTTGCTTGTTGATTAAACCAGTTGTCTTTACTGAGGCCACCATTGTGGAGGTATGACGGTTTTGCTGCCTGATGTTGGTTTGAAATGGCTATCGAATACTTAATTTTTTCTGTCAAATCGGTTTCTTTTGTCTATTGTTCCTTCCGCCGTTGCGGTCCCCAAATTGGTTTAGCGTCCGAAGTCTAAATATTTCCGACATCCAATTCGTTCTAACCTTAAATCGCTTGCCTGTAGCCCGGACTCGTCCACCGTTGCGGCTGGGAGATCCTTTTAACTTCCGATTCGAATGTCTGCCGACGTCCGACTAAGCCTCCTCTTGCTCTTGTCGCTTGGTTTCATCCTTTGTCCCGTCCACCATTTCGGATGGAGAAACTGCTCAGCCTCCGATGTACTATCCTTTCGACGTCCGATTAATGATGTTTCCCGCCTACAGAGTGGTCCACCCTTCCAACGTGAGTACTGTTGAACCGCCAGTAAGTTTCCCGCTATGGTCTTGGTAGTGGTATCAGCGCCTGGTGATTTCCTTGCGGGATGGTTGTTTCATGAGTAGATCTTGCTATTTTATTTTATAATGTAACCCTAGAGGATGATGCTTGTCGATCAATTGTAGGTAAGCGCGGAAGGTCGGTCAAAATGACACGGCGTGGAAGAATACGGACCGTTCAGCAGCTAACACAGAATTCTGAAGGGCTCGGCAGTTACCTAGCCAATCATGAATGCGCACTGAAAGAGGGAGAACTAGAAAGTCACACGTTTGGGGGGAGCCCGAAGGATCGGTTTTTTGTAGTTTAAATATTTGAAAGTAGGGATGAGAAGGGGATTTTTCCCTAGAAAATTTTGTAAATTTTTGCTTGTAAGAGGAACTACTTCGTTTTGCAAAAGAAACTGCAAGTTTACCTGTTGGAGAGAGTAAAAGTGGAATGTATCAATGGAACTAAATGAATAATGTTGAAGAGGAACTATTTCATTTTCAGCTGTGGTTCATTTACTGTAAGAGTATTTGATTTCCTAAACTTATGTTCTTGTTGAATGTTCTTCAGTATCTTCTGGGGATTTTTTCCACTGTGATTAATAAATATTTTTCATAAAGCAATTGGCTATCTGGTTGTTTAAATATCTGTGACTGTTCATGTGTTTCGAAGGAAGTATCATCTATCTGGAACTCTTCTTAGTGCATGTATGAAATGTATTACTCACTTGAAATGATAATCTTGCTCCCTAGGGATAGATTAGATAGTTAATTTAATTTTGCATGTGACTGGGCTACTTGTGAGTCTAAGACGAAAGGTAAGAACCTGTGCATCACATTATGACCGCTCCTGGCATTCTGATCACCTTGCATTTAGTTAGGCACTTGCATTTCATATTTAAGTAAAAATACAAAAACTCGGTGGACCGGGCCGAAGCCGGTAAAGACTTTGTTTTATTTCTTGACCTACGGTAACCGGACCGCAAACTGGATGGATTCCCTATTCCAAACAGTCAACGGGCTAGTTGGGAACATTGATTGGGGAGAATCCTTCACTGTTGTCGCCTACGAATTTCCAGGCCTCAATAGTTTTGGCGCTAGAAGGAGGGCCACCAGTGCATGGCTAGCCGCGGAAACTTGTTTTCCCGATATTTTTCCACCGGTGACAGTTCTGAAAGAAGTGGGTTCCATAATTCAATCCCTGAAGAAAATAGAGAATATCTATATCCCGTTCACAATGAAATTGTTAATGACCTAAGAAGACATACCCATGCTTATGTAAAGAAGATTGGAGGATTGCCAATTGTCCCCGAATTTCCTAGAAGAGAATACAAGAAGAAAGACCATCCCGTAGTAGAAGACTCAATGCTGGTTGGAGACTGGGAAGAACTTGTAGAGACAACTCTGTAGGAGGTTGAATTACCTTTGAACCAGGTAGGCCCAGATTCCCCTTACAGTTATTCTACTCATACCCCTATTGGTTCACCTCCACACTCTCCACCTTTACTCATGGCAGGTGTTAACGCCAACCTACCTCCTCCCAACCCACCAAATCCACCACCACCTGCATGGAGAGCCAGATCACCTCTAAATCTGACCCCGCCTTTGCATGACCTACCTCACGCCTTCGAAAAGTTGTTGCCTAAATTTGACCCCAATGAGAAGATATTAGTAGATGATCATTTACAGAGTTTCTATCTAGCTATAGAAGGATTAAGGGTGGGAGAACATGAAGATGTGGTTTGTAGATTTTTCCCTCATACCCTCAAAGGAGCTATGGCCTCATGGTATTTTGGATTACCTGCTAACTCTATCCCAAGATGGGATACCTTCGAGATAATGTTCAGAAGTAAGTATGCAGTCCAAAAGACTCACGCTACCCTCATGAAAGGACTGTGTGCATTGAAGAAAGAGAAAAAAGAAAAAGTGCACAGCTTTACACAAATGTTTGCAGCATATCTAAATTTTTTTTCCGAAACAGATAAGCCTTCAGACAAAGTACTTATTGAATACTATACTTCAGCTTTGGGTCCTGATTTGGCCATGTTTTCAAAGGGTAGGGCCAAGCCTACTTTGACAGAGACCTATGAAGAAGCAGAGGTGGTGGAAGCGGAAAGAGAAAGTATTGAGGACTATCCAGAACAATCAGGAGAAAGAGGCGCAGGAAGGAAGACCTTATTGTTCGCTAAGCCTAAGGAAGAAAAGTCGCCAGACCTGGAGAATATGGCCAAAATGATGCAAAAGCTATCTAATAAGATCATAGACTTGGAGAAGGAAAAGGAAGACCAAAAATTCTATAGGCCATATTATAAGAAAAGGGAGGAAAATAATCAGCCCCAACCTCCTCCTCAAAAAACTGCATCCATGAATCTGACGGATATAGGAATGGAAAATTTCTGTACCTTTCATCAACAACCTCATTCTGAAAGGAACTGTCCATAATGGATAAATTCAATGACGTTAGTTATGAATCAGATGTTGGATTCGAGATTAACGGAAGAAGATGATGATGAAAGGAAAGAAAGTATTGCTTCTACTTCTACAATAGAACAGGAAGAAGAAACCATGGCATTATGGAGTTCTGTCTCCTTACTCGATGCAAAAGAAGATATCACTCAAAAACACAAATATTTCAGGGAGGATAACGTGACAACTAGAAGTCAAGGGACAGTTAGTAATGACAGTATTTTACTCCCAAAGATCAGAAGGTTGCAAAGAAATATCAGGAAGAAATTTCAAGATAAATCCGTGGCTGATAAGTCTTCGGAATTCACTATTACCAGCCAAGATCCTAAGCAGAACAGAATGCTACCTGAATTAAACAAAGAAAAGGTGAGTGCTGATAAATCTCAGTCCATTAAACAACAAATTGAATATGACGTTGTTGAAGATTTAAAGAAGATAAAGGCAAACGTCCCGCTGTTTGAAATGTGCAAAGTACCTCAACAGAAAGAAAGGTTGTTTAAAGCACTGGAAACATCAGAAGAGGAGCCACCCGCTAACAATCAACCTCGGGATGAAGAAGAAATTGGAGAAGCTAGCACCGGAGGTAAGTCTAAAACTAAACAGCCACCCTTCCTCCTGACGTTTGAAATTTTTAATCATAACGTTCACAATTGTCTAGTGGATTCAGGGGCATCAATTAATGTCATGCCCGTATCAGTATGTAAGAAAATCAATGGGCAGCTTAAGCCAACCACGTGTAGGGTGGTGCAATTGGATAGGTCAGACGTGAAGGTAATTGGTGATATGGAGGATGTTCTAATCCGTCTGGCATCCAACGACAAAGTATGTCAATTTATTAACATCGTGGTGGCTGATATACCAGACGCTTACGGTCTGGTCCTGAGCAGAGATTGGTCAGCTAAATTGAATGGATATTTTGCCTCAGATTGGTCGCACCTGTGGTTTCCATACAAAGGAAGTCCCAATCAGATTAAGGTTTTGAGAGAGCCTCACATGAAGTACAATGTTACTCAATTGGATGAGAAGAATGTACTAGTTGAATCTGTGTTGGGAAACTATTTTCTCGAATTGGAACTAGGGAACTATCAAGCGGAAGAGGCTAGTGACACATCTGACACCCATCCTGATCTCCTTCGATTTTCTCAGGCTGATGAGATTGATTGTAAAATAGTAGATTTAGCAGTAGGTGTAGATTCATTTTCAGTAGTTAGTGATTTTTGGACTTTATTTTTTGATGGCTTGAAGACTTTAGAAGGATCAGGGGCCGGCTGCGTCCTTATTGATCCACAGAAGAATAAACATTTCCTGTCATGTAGATTAGAGTTTGAGTGTACTAATAATATAGCTGAATATGAAGCGCTGGTGCAGGGACTCAAGAAAGCAATTGAATTGAAGGTAAGTAATTTGAAAGTTTTTGGGGATTCTGAAATTATTGTGAAACAAATCCGGAATCAAATCCACTGTATTTCCCCTCACTTGAAAGCTTACCAGAATGAGGTATGGGACCTGCTTAAATGTTTTAATGTGTTCAACATTATCTCAATTCCAAGAAGTAGGAACGCAGCAGCTGACTTATTGGCCACTTCGGCCGCTAGGCTTGTCCCCTCGAATAATCGATGTACTGTTGAATTGCTTTTCAGGCCTTCCGTACCGGATATGATCACCAATCTGCGTGTGTTCAATGATGACCAGCAAATCATAGAATGTTTAACAAATGATGAGGTATTAAACGGAGCGATTATTGATGATGAAGAACACCAGGGCGAGATGAAATTTGACAATTTCGTCCCTAAAGGGGTTAGAATGTTAGAGAAGATGTTTGACTTGAATGAAAAATTCAGAAGACCCACCAATGTAAAGACACACAACTCAACTCTACAGTTTGAGCTAATAAACCTAGGAACTGAGACGGATCCTAAGTTTGTAAACCTCGGCAAATGTTGTTCACCAGCCAAATGGGATTGGTTTGTCAGTTTGTTCAAATAGTACAAAGATGTCTTTGCCTGGATGTACCAAGATTTAAAAACATACGATACTGACATTATTAAACATGTTGTTCCCATCAAGGCAGGAGTCAATCCATATCAACAGCCCTTGAGGAAAATGCATCCAAAAATGGAACCGCTGATCCAAAGTGAGGTAAAGAAATTATTGGATGCCAGAATCATTTTTAAAGTCAGACACTCAGAGTGGGTATCAAATCTGGTACCAGTCAGAAAGAAGTCAGGAGAGATCAGACTATGCATGGAATTCAGAAACTTAAACCGCGCCTCAGATAAAGACAACTATACGGTGCCCCCCATGGAACAATTGCTACAGATGGTCTCTAGTTCTGAATTGTTTTCATTATTAGACGGTTTCTCTGGCTACAATCAAGTATTGGTAGCCGAAGAGGACAGATTAAAGACAACGTTCAGGACAAAATGGGGAACTTTTGCCTATAGAAGGATGCCCTTTGGACTGATTAATGCTGGAGTGACCTTTCAAAGAGCTATGGACATAGCTTTCCGCTGACTGATTGGACAAAGTGCTATGGTATACCTTGATGACATTACAATATTTTCGAAGAAAAGGGGACAACACGCTTTTCACCTAAAGCAAATCTTCGAACGCTGCCGGAAATATGGCATCTCCCTCAATCCTAAGAAGTGCATATTTGCAGTCACAGAGGGCAAGTTGCTAGGTCACATAGTTTCAAAAAGAGGTATATCTATAGACGCAGAAAGAATTAAGGCCATTGAGCAAATCCCTATGCCACATAATAAAAAAGGAATGCAATCGTTTATGGGAACCATAAATTTTGTAAGAAGATCTGTGCCTGATTTTGCCCAGACTGTTAAGCCACTGCAACAGATGGTCAAGCAAAATGCACAATTTAAGTGGACTGAAGTTGAAAAGAATGCCTTCAGAAAAATCAAGAATGCTGTTGCACATGCCCCTTCCCTGAAGAGCCCAGGCTTGGATAAAGATTTTATTATGTATACATTTGCATCTGATGATTCATTGGCAGCTATGCTTACGCAAAAGGAGGATGGGGGTGATGAATTCCCAATCTCTTTTATGATCACTGGGCTACAAGGGGCTGAATTAAACTACCCAACCATTGATAAGCAAGATTATGTGGTATTTAAGGCAGTGAAGCAATTCAGGCCTTATATATTAAAAAATTGAACCAAGGTAATAGTCCCTTACCCAGCTGTAAGATCCCTCCTCATTCATAAAGAGTTAGGAGAAAGAAGAGGCAACTAGGTAATGGCTCTTCAAGGATACGACCTTGAATTCAAGCCAGCCACTATAGTAAAAGGTCAGTGGTTATGTAAATTAATGACTGAAAGCAGAAACAACGAAGAACAAGCATGGGAAGATGAAGCCAAATTGCATGTAAGGGATGTATGTCCTTTGTTTACAGCTCCTGAATCTTGGTATAGAGACCTTGTTCATTATCTCCAGTCAGGACTGTTGCCAGAACATTGGAACTCTAAACAAATAAGGGCGCTACGCCTGAAATCAACTTCATATCAAATCGTGGAAGGCGTATTATTCAGAAAAAACTATGACGGGGTTCTCCTCAGATGTTTAGAAAAATAAGATGCAAAGAAAGTAATGGCAGAATTACATGATGGTCCGGCTGGGGGACACTATTCAGGCGACACGACATCCCACAAAATACTTAGGGCCGGTTACTACTGGCCTACACTCTTCAAGGATGCACATGCACATGTTAGAAAATGCGATATTTGTCAAAGGTGTGGTGGAAGACAGCCTAAGGCAGCAGCGCCCCTAAATCCTGTTATGATCACAGAACCATTTGAGCAATGGGGGCTGGACATTATTGGAGAAATCAAACCAAATTCTTCCCTGCTGCACAAATACATTCTTACTGCGACTGATTATTTCACTCGCTGGGTCGAAGCTATCCCACTGCGTAAGATAAACGAGGACGGAGTCATCAGCTTCCTACAAGATCATATCATGACCAAGTTTGGAGTTCCAATTTCGTTAGTTTTTGATAATGCAAAATACTTTTCATCAATTAAATTGACTGCATTTGCTCATGATAAAGGGATAAAATTACATTATTCTGCTAACTACTATCCGCAAGGGAATGGATTGGCTGAATCCTCTAATAAAAACCTCATTAGAATCCTGAAGAAAACTGTAATCGAAAACCAGAGAAGTTGGCACTCAGCCTTACCCAATGCCCTGTGGGCTGACAGGGTCACCCCCAAGTCTGCAATAGGAGTGTCACCCTATACCCTTGTGTACGGTAAGGAAGCCATCCTGCCCCCCAACGTCATGCTACCATCTTCCATTCTAGCTCAGGAGTCTAGGGGGTCGGATGACAAAATTTTACAAGTAAGAATTTATAGTCTCATGAAAGCAGAGGAAGCCAGATCTAAAGCCAAAGAACGCTTTAAACAATAGCAGGAGTTAGTCAAGAGATGGTTTGACAAGCATAAAGCTGGGACCAAAGACTTTGAAGTAGGAGACTTAGTCCTCAAATGGGATCACCCCCACGATGAGAAAGGAAAACATACCAAGTTCCAGCAGTTGTGGGTTGGCCCTTTTCAAATCAAAGCAAAACTGGGCCCTGCTACTTACAAGCTGCAAGATCTACAAGGTTGGGAGGAGAACTTGCCAGTTAATGGTTTGGTTCTCAAGCCTTACTTTTCGTGAGTTTCTTTGAGTTTTCTGTCTTGCATATAAATAAGCTGTTTGTTTGTTTTCAAGTCATGCTTTCTACCTATGGAGATTTCTTGTTTTCAAATAAAAGGAGCAAACCTGCGGTTGCTTGGGGTACGTCCGAAATGTTTGGGTTTGATAAACGTCTGGTGTCAGACTGTGTGTTGCTGTCTAAATGAAATAATTTCTTCCAGTATAGCAGTTTTCTCGAAGAATTCTGTGTGCATTGAAGTCCTACTTAACCCCTGTGAAATAAACCAGATTAGAGGAATCTGGAATACTATATCGAGGCTCCATCCACTTCACGCTTAAAATGTTCTAAGGTACGATAACAGGGGGACCCATGGAAAAGAGCAAGGTGAACAGTGTATTAAATAAAAATGATCCCATGCCAAGAAACGAATGTCAAAAGGAAAATAAAGTGTCAAAATTCCTATGAAAGCATCACAAATCAAAATAAGTACTGAATTATAAGTACTAAATTTCCAAAAGATCCTCTCCGTCCGTGAGCTAAAACTTGAAGTACACCACTCACACAAAAGGGCACTATGGGATAGAGGATCCTGAATTAAAATTCAGTAAGAAAGGCATACAGGATGACTCATATGAAAGGGACAGAAGTCCAAAAAAGCACAAAGGTGCTAAAAGGCATGGGAACGAGGAACAAACGAATATTGCTATTTACCATCTGCTACAATCATGTGGTGTCCACGCTGCTAGCTACCTGAAAACAGAGGTAATAATGAAACTCATTTTCTGGCCTCAACAGAGTTATCTGGACTTGAAGGTCTCGGTTTCCACCTTCCCCAAATTGGACTATTATCAATGATCAAAGGTACACACTGTTAACATTCGAGAAATCCAGATAGCTGGAAGAATTCATGTGATTCATTTTGGTTAAACGGTCTCTCACTCAAAGTATAATCACCCAGAGATCTAGGTTCGCTAGGTAATCACCATTTGTTGCAGCAACAACTTTTTCTCCCCAATTTTCTTAAATTTTGGACCCCTCCTCATAATTTTGCTGTAATCATTGAATCCATCAAGTGGTTGGTCTGTGTTTTGATTTTTTGATGACTACAAGAACCTAAAAATTGACCAGGACTCGGATTTTTTGCGCGTTGGAGTTCATAGTAAGTCGCAGCTTTTAAGTTTGTTTTTCTTGTTGATTAAACCAGTTGTATTTGCTGAGGACGCCATTTCAGAGGTATGACGGTTTTGCTGCCCGATGTTGGTTTGAAATGGCTGTCGAATACTTAAATTTTTCTGTCAAATCGGTTGCTTTTGTCTATTGTTCCTTCTGTCGTTGCGGTCCCCAAAGTGGTTTAGCGTCTGAAGTCTAAATATTTCTGACATCCGATTCGTTCTAACCTTAAACCGCTTGCCCGTAGCCCGGACTCGTCCACCGTTGCGGCTGGGAGATCCTTTTAACTTCCAATTCGAATGTCTACCGATGTCTGACTAAGCCTCCTCTCGCTCTTGTCACTTGGTTTCAGCCTTGGTCCCGTCCGCCATTTCGGATGGAGAAACCGCTCAGCCTCCGATGTACTATCCTTCTGACGTCTGATTAATGATGTTTCCCACCTGTGGAGTGGTCCACCCTTCCGACGTGAGTACTGTTGAACTGCCAGTAAGTTTCCTGCTATGGTCTAGGTAGTGGTATTAGCGCCTGGTGATTTCCTTGCGGGATGGTTGTTTCATGAGTAGATCTTGCTATTTTATTTTATAATGTAACCCCAGCGGATGATGCTTGTCGATCAATTGCAGGTAAGCGTGGAAGGTCGGTCAAAATGACACGGCGTGGAAGAATATGGACCGTTCAGCAGCTAACGTGGAATTATGAAGGGCCCAGCAGTTACCTAGCCAATCATGAATGCGCACTGAAAGAGGGAGAACTAAAAAGTCACACGTTTGGGGGGAGCCCGAAGGGTCGGTTTTTTGTAGTTTAAATATTTGAAAGTAGGGATGAGAAGGGGCTTTTTCCCTAGAAAATTTTGTAAATGTTTGCTTGTAAGAGGAACTACTTCGTTTTGCAAAGGAAACTGCAAGTTTACCTCTTGGAGAGAGTAAAAGTGGAATGTATCAATGGAACTAAATGAATAATGTTGAAGAGGAACTATTTTTTTTTCAGCTGTGGTTCATTTACTGTAAGAGTATTTGATTTCCTGAACTTATGTTCTTGTTGAATGTTCTTCAGTATCTTTTGGGGATTTTTTCCACTGTGATTAATAAATGTTGTTCATAAAGCAATTGGCTATCTGGTTGTTTAAATATCTGTGACTGTTCATGTGTTTCGAAGGAAGTATTAGCTATATGGAACTCTTCTTAGTGCATGTACGAAATGTATTACTCACTTGAAATGATAATCTTGCTCCCTAGGGATAGATTAGATAGTTAATTTAATTTTGCATGTGACTGGGCTGCTTGTGAGTCTAAGACGAAAGGTAAGAAACTGCGCATCACATTGTGACCGCTCCTGGAATTCTGATCACCTTGCATTTAGTTAGGCACTTGCATTTCATCTTTAAGTCAAAATACAAAAACTCGGTGGACCGGGCCGCAACCGGTAAAGACTTTGTTTTGTTTCTTGACCTACGGTAGCCGGACTACAAACCGGACGGATTCCCTATTCTAAACAGTCAACGGGCTAGTTGGGAACGTTGATTGGGGAGAATCCTTCACTGTTGTCTCCTGCGATTTTCCAGGCCTCAACACCCCCTTACTCAAGAATCCTGTGACAAGCACTGGTGACCCAACAATAGGTTCATGTTTTTTTTATAAATTAAACTTCAACAGAGAAGGCTTGATTCACACTATCTCAATGAAATGCTCTGGGAAGGAGGGAAGAATTTGAGGAGTGTTGAATGATTACACTTTATATAGGGAGAAATAATTGTGTGAGGACTATGGTTGTGTTGATTCCTTGGCAGAGAAAGTAGAAACAATATTATACGTTCTCTAATATTGTGTCTGCACTTTGATATTTATTCTTTTCTTTCTATTAATCGAAGGGAGTTTTGCAGTTCATTTGGGATTTATGTACTTTTTTCTCCACCTTCCTCCTGCGGTAGACCCGGGGCATTACAGGTGTCTGCAATGGCCTCAGATTGGGTTGATTTCTTTAGAGGAATGAAGAAGCAGGTGGCAGCAGTTGTCATCTTCCTCTCATTTATTGAGAAACATGAGCTAGAATGGGAAATTCCATACTCCATAGCAAGGGTTTCCTTCAAATCTCCGTTATTGGATTCATTTTACAATTTATCTTTCACTAGCAAAAAATACGGTTTATCTAGATGTAATACAAGGCACAACCATACATGATGGTACATTCAGGTTCTTCTTGGAAGACTTTCTGGTGTCAGAATTATGGAATGCCTTGCTTGCAGTAGTTGATCTTTTGAGTATTAGTCAAAATAGGTTCTCATGAATCGATCCTTGTGGACCATCTTTATAAGTGGTCTATTGTTGATTGATCATTAGACACTGCTATGTCCTTCGGCCACTTGGTATTTTATTGCCTTGTTTGGGCACTTCAATTTGAAGTGAAGTTCATCTAAGTAAAAAAATAAACTATGTTTCCATTTAATCATAATAACATTCGAAATGTTAGTTGTCAAGAGAGGCACCAAATTATTAACCAAAGGTTGTGACTAAATACAATTTCTGAAGAACATGATCTAATTCCTATGCTATAATTGTGATAAATTCTCTTCTACCCAGCAAATTGAGTTCATAGATTCTCATATGATAGTTCACCAGTTTTTATTTATATATGTAGCATACAGGCATATGTTAATTGGGTTCTCATTCAGGCTGTGAAATGTACAGGGAAGTTATATAAACGTGACATGGCAATTTCTGATATTGGATCATGTAGTCATAAAGATGACAAAGCAAAGATAGACATGAGAGCTCCTTTTGAATAAGTCAAGGATGTTGTTAGCTTGTTTGCAGAGAGGGTTGTTGGAGATAAAATTACTGAGAAAAGGCCTGGAATTCTAGAAGAAAAGGTGATAATGGAAAGATTTTTCATTTATGTTTTGTTTTTGTAATACACTTAGCCTTAGACGCCACAAATATAACTATATAAATACCTTGCTTATTTAATTCCCTAGAGGAGAAAATAACTTTTAGTTACAATGAATTTCTCTTTTTCAATGGATTTGGTTTATTTAAAACTATTCTTTGGGATTTCTAGAGTCAAATATCAAATGAAACACAACTGCATCTTCTACAAAAGGACTTAGTTAAGTTTGTCGGGAGCTTCTTTTGGAGCTTGGGAGATTTTTGGGAAATCTTTGTTCGCTTCCCTTTTGGGGGGATCTTGTAGAAGTTCCTTATATATTTAAGTGCTTCCAAAAGCTTCTTGACAAGCATGGAACTTCTAAAAGCTTTTTCCCATGTCGGGCCCAAAATCATAATGAATGTGCCAAAAATCAATTGAATGATTGTTGGTTCTCGTGCCAAAAATTACCAACGGTAAAAAAGTTGGTTGAATCTATCAATCATGTCATTTTAAAAAATTTCAAGGTCATAGATATTAGGAGGGTTCACACCTCTTACCTCTTTACCTCTTTAGATTTGTATTTTTATAACTAGCTTACATTATTCTTATTGATTGATATAGCAATTTAAGATTTTCAGTTTTGTAAATTCAATGGGTACATTCCTTCCAAAATTGGAAACCACCATTCTCTAGAACTCATAACCTTACATAAAAGTACCCACGAGGGATTTGAACTCATAACCTTACATTTACAACTTCTCATCTCAGTTACTCATTACCAATTGCTCTATTGTTGTAAGTTTATATTTTAATTTAATTGAAAAAAATGAAATATTTTGCATTTTGAATGCTTGCCAACTTTTGGTCAAGTCATTTTGACTTTTTGGCCCTGTCAAGTTATTTCCAATTCCAAATTTCAACACTGATCTTGGTATATGGTCCTAATTATGAATCTAGGCATATATGGTACCCCGTATTTAGCTAATTGCATTCAATAGCATAAGTATATGGAAGAATTACTCAACATTGATCTCTAGAGGTGCTTGGATTTTTCTTTTGTGTTGAGGAAAGCTTCAGGTTTTATCCATGCACAATCCCTTGTGACAATAATCTCCATGACACATGCAACCTCACCTTTCAATCCACCAGCTCGGCAAACTGGGACTATGCTTGGTCCTTTAGCTTGTCAAATTCCTTAGTGACATTAATTGCCTTTCCATTTATATCCTCCTTCCAATCCTCTTTACTGATATTGATTCCCATGGCTTTGTTTTCAGAGTCAAGGGTCCATTAAGTGAGTTTGATTTGCAGATTGTGGACTTATTCAAAATTTCCCTTCCAATAGTGTAGCTTGTGCCTTTTGGGGGTTTATTTATACTGGTGGGTTAGCAGAATTTTTGTGTCTTTCCAAGTAGCACCCCACTTCTCCATCTCTTCAAGGAACTTAGTCTGAGCCTCAGTGCACATGTGACATACCAGAACAATCAGCTACAACCTTTTTGCCCCTTTCCTTCCCCCTTCATGTTGATTGAGGCATCTTGGAAATTACCGAGCTAGAAGCGTCAGAAGTAGTTTTAGACTGGGTCCTCTAGCTAGAGTCCCCCTCCTCATCAGAAACCAGACTAGCCTCAGATTTGGAGTTATCAAATTCCACTGACAGGGATGGGATTCATTCCAGAAAAGGCTACATAGCAATCACATGGACTAAACTGAATTCAATCACATAAAAACAAGGAATCCCCTGGTGAGAAGGTCGATCAGGATATAAAGATAACCTTACTGGAATCTATGGGATAGATTTATAGTGGCACAGCTGGCAGATGCAACAGACCTTGATCATGTTATGATGGCACAACTTTGTTCTCTATTGAGGCTATCTTGTTCCTTTTATGTTGTCAAGAATGGAAATTCCAAATTGCAGAAGGTAGTGTTTCAATGATAGAGCTCTTATGTCTTCATAAAATTGTAAGATGATTTTTCTTTGATGCATGTGCCTAAATAGTTCTTTAATTGTTCTAGGGATAATATTGAATCTATGGGATAGATTTATAGTGGCACAGCTGATAGATGCAGCAGACCTTGATAATGGTTCGATGGCACAGCTTTGTCCTCTGCTGATGCTAGCTTGTTCCTTTTATGTTGTCAAATCTAGAATTTCCAAGTTGCAGAAGGTAGTTTTCCAATGATAGAGCTCTTATGTCTTCAGAAACTTTTAAGATGCTTTTCTTTTGATGCATGTTCTTGGATAGTTCTTTAATTGTGCCAGGGATACTTTTCCCTTTTGTTATTTTTTTCCTTCATCTTTCATCATTTATTATGATAAAGTATACTGAAGGTTCGATCCTCTAAAATAAGTCACTGCAGAAGTTTAACATTAACTGAAACATGAACTTTGTTGTTTTCTCCATTAGGAGCAACATCAATGATGATGCCAAACACTTGAAATCCGTTTGCATTAATATTATGGATTGATTTGGAAATTGATGATTGCCTTTATTTGAGCTAAGGCATGTTTATCTTTGGTTGTGATTTGTTGCATATAAACTTGGCCACTGATATATGGTCATTTCTAGTGTTTCAGATGATTTATGGGTCATGTATATGATGTTCTGTTCCAGTAATATATATGATATAAATGTTAAATTGCATCATCTACTATTCCTATTGTTGATTTTGTGTGATGACCACCATGCTATCACAAATCCAAACCCACTAACCATTATATAGTCCATGGATGTAACCTTAAAACAGAACATGAGTTATGTAATTGGTTGAGGAAGGGGCTATTGTCCCCTAAGGAACTTATGAATGTTGATGATTTCCTATAGCTAAGCTAGGGCATGGTTATCTTTGAGGTTGTGATTGTCGCATTTAAACTTGGCCACTGATATCCGGTCATTTCCAGTGTTTCAGATGATTTATGAGACACATATATGATGTCTTGTTCCAGTAGTATACCTTGGTATATATGTTAAAGTGCATATAGTACTATTCCTATTGTTTATTTTGTGTGATGACCACCGTGCTATCACAAACCCAAATTCGTCTTCATATAGTCCATGGATGCAACCTAAAATAGAACATGAGGTATGCAATTGCTTGTGGAAGATGTTGTTGTCCTCTAGAGAACTTAAGAATGTCCATGATTGCTTATATCTGAGCCAAGGCATATGGTTACATGTGAACTTGGTCACTGTTGTTATCCATAGTTGTTTCTCTGTATGTTTTTGACATGATACTATTGTGCCACTTGAAAACATTACATGTAGAAGTTTGGCCACCTCAACTTTTGTATCCATTCTTGTTTGTAGATAAGATAAGATAGGATAATTTTATTAATGTACAAAAAATGACCACAAAAGTAGGTCAATGCATTTGTAAGTTACCAAGATGCCTATACAAAGTGGGAGCACTAAAGTAGCTCCTATAAATTGAAATGTAGAAAGAAAAGTAATACCAAAACCTAGATATCGAACGCCACAGATGGAGAGCCAATATAGGAGAGAGATGCATAGATAAAGTAGATCTAGGGCATGTGAAACAAAAAAGCATATGTTTGTCTTGTTACATTGGAGCCATCTCTCTTGACATTTGAGGCTGATTAGAGGAAGTGAAAAATAAAACCTTGTCCAGAGGAAGAGTTGGAAGAGGAGGTTGACTAATGAATGTCTCTGCTTGGAGTGATGTGCCTGGTGTGCTCTAGAATAAATTGGTTGACAACTGGTACAAGGTTGAGATTGTTTATGTCGATAGGATTGGACAAAAGAGGAGGAAATCCTTTTTTCATTTAAATATGTCTGAAGTCGAAAGAAGTGTCCCCACCTATTTGCCTCTTGGTACCCCTCAAAGATGGGAGCACTAGAAAAAAGGAAGTGATCTACTACATGGAAACTTTTCTAGTAGATGAACGTGAAACTTCATCAAACTATTGCTTCACTCATTTTCTTTTCTAGGCTGATGTTGGATCTTGGATGCCACTTGCTTGGTATTAGAAACTGGTAGATTTCCGTTGGTTTCATCTGTCTTACATATATTATGTGGAGAGATATACTCGACCTTTGTTTTCTTTATGAAGCTTCCTGACTTTGCTCTTTATCCATATAATTCTTGCCTTGCGGTGACAAACTCACAGTAGACTCACATTAGGGCCAGATGCATCAGTCGCACCAATGGACCTCAAAGTGCAACAGTTTGGTGACCATCTTGATATGTAATGCCCCAAAACAACAGCGACCTCCTACTATGGTATCTGGATGTTTAAATTTAAATACATAAGTACAATGATAAATATCTATAACATACAACACAAACATTAAAGCTCTCTAATCTATGATAATATGAAAAAACTGATGGTCATAGTCAAGACATGAAGGTTGCACATTGAAGTATAACATAAGAACTTAGTTTCACACCCATTTCTACCATTGTGTATATCAAATTGCATGTTTGTGTGTATGCTATTAATATAAGTAATTGATAAGGAGAGCAATTTGCCAATGACATAAATAGTATGTGAGACCAAAAGAGATAGTAATGCATATCCTGTGACCTAAAAGTTTATTTTATAATGATCAGAACCTTGGAAATTAATTAATTAATGCTAAATGATTTTCTATATAAAGATCATGTCCACCATCTATTTCTGAGATTGTCATTGTAACTAATTTATAGCGAACAAAGCCCAATCGGACTATCCCAAAGATCACCTCTTATCATGGGTAGTGGGGCATGCTCACTGAGTTTTGATACTAGGTCATCATTATAGCAGGCACTGCAGTTTGTGCAATGTTTACTAAATAAGGGAGGCGACTCGACTTGCCGGTGAGAACCAGGTTGTCGAGTGTGTGGGTAGGACGGGCATGCTTTGTAAGTGAACATGGAGTGGAGAATTTGACCCATGAAACCCTCTTATCTCCTTTGAAATCGGGTTTTACCAGTCATCTCACCATGAATACCAAACCCCAACAAAATCCAACTGACAGAGAAGGATAGGGTCTTGCTGAAAATGGGGACCAATAGTAGGATTTAGGTGCACTAGATTAGCAATGGGCTGTATGTTTCCAGATGGCCAGAGCAATACAAAGACAAGCAACCAACGATGAGCTCCACCGATGTGTCGTACACAGGAGGTGACTTCAAGAATTCTGGCGATATGAAATATCCGAGTAAGAACAGTCCCAATGTGGAAAATTGGTTTTCCAGTTCAGCTGAGCAAGACACGGGATTGGGAGGTGGCTAGCAGCTGGCTTGGCAATGGAAAAAGTATGATGAATCCAATATGAGCGGTAACTTGAAGAGAGTTTTAGAGCAGGCTTGGGATGTTTTAGAGCAGGCTTCTAGACATAATTTGGAGGAAGTTTAAAGTTCAATGATGTCTTTCAGTGCTTTTCAATGTGCTCCTATTCTCTGGCTTCTCCACTCAAGAGTTAGAAATAATAATGAAGAATTTATTTTCCAAACCTCTCAATGGGTGTACTCGAAAGTGAAGGTCAATTGATTTGTATCCACTAGTGCATGAATATACAGTTTTTGAAGGAGTTTGTCCCAGGTGTCAATCTCCAACTCATCACAAAGTATGGGACCTAGGTGTGTACTCCAAAGTGCAGGTATGTTGATTTGCCTCAGCCACAGTTTGAGTAAACAATTTCTAAAGTAGTTTATTTCAGGAGCTAATGTTCAACTCATCACAAGATCCGTGAAGTTTTAATAAATCTTTACAGTACTGCTTGTAGAGGTAAAATTGTTTCCATCCCTTCTGGTGACTTAGTTGAGTGTTAGAATATTGATCCTCCCTTTTGTGACAGGATTTAAGCACTGTTTTCTTAAAAATCGGTTCTTACTATTGAGAATGGTTTTAGTTCTACAAGCCGAGGCCTTCCTATTACATTTGGTAGCTAGAAAATCTCTCATTACTTATCGGACTTCCACTATTTATCCTCCCTTTCATGACAGGATTTAAGCACCTTTTTCTTCAAAATCTATTCTTACTATTGAGAATAATTTGACTGAGGCCTTCCTATTACATTTGGTAGCTAGAAGATCTCTCATTACTTTGGTATGGGACTTCTATGGGTCTTCTCTATAAGGATTCTCTCCTGATTTGGTTGGGTATATTTTTCTTCCCATTTTAGTTATTTTTTCAATATAAAATAATTTTCCTTAATACTTTTACCTCAAGTTGATTCATACCTGTTTCTGCCAATGAAAGTTCATATGGATGGATTATTTTATTCTCCAACAGGTGGTTGCAATGTGTTTATGTACCCTCTCAGTCTGCCTCAACTTGTTCTTAGAGGTGCTCAAGCACCATATCCTGTAAATATATAACATTACTGATGTGATGAATGTTTGGAATAAGGAGTTGATTATTTCCAATCTCAAATCTCTACCAGAGAAAGGAGACAGATCCTTACCTAGGTGCAAGTGATGCCATAAGGAAGCCCAAGAGAACATGTTGAAAGCTATTTGAAATGTGCCTATTTATCAAGGTAGTAGCATTGGCAGTTGCCTAGAATGTGTCAATATCCAAGCTAGCAACAAGAGACCCAAGCCAGTGCCCAAGGAGATTCATTTCTCTTGGCTCAATCAACCATCCTATCTCCATTGGCTAACATAATATCAATATATGACAAGTGATCAATCAACAAGACATTTTCCTGATGTGTAATTGTGGTGTGAGACAAACAACAGACTTTGATCATGATGTTAATGTATTTCACTCAGTGGGGCAAGGAAGTCAAGGGTGTCCTTCCTCGAGGAGAGTAGGGAAAGGAAATGAAGGAAAATTTGTCTTGAGGGGGTGGGTGAAGGGAAGGGAAAAGGCAAACAAGCAAGAAGGAAACAATGCAAATAACTAGAAGAGAAGCTCATCTTAAGGGGCTAGGAATAATAGAGAAATGCTAGATGAACTTGTTATCACTCAAAATGCATTTCTTAAAAATCATCTTGGCAATCTTGTTGATGGTTCATGGATTCATTATCAGATGGACTTGTCAAAATTCTTCATTTGACATTGACAGTTTGTGGATACATTAGCAGATATTGGCATTGATGGTTTGTGGATACATCTTGATCAGGATCAACTTACCATTTTTGAGTTCATCATTTGGCATTGATTGTTCAGGATTGCTAAAGTCAGTGTTAGCACATTTTTGTGGTTCTTGTATTGCTCAAGGGTTGAGGATTGGACAGGTTCTTGGCAGGTGGTTTTCGTAGCATGTGCATTCAAAGGAAATATCATCCCTATTTTAGTGCACAGATGGACATGCTCTCAACATAGGAATTTTTAGTAGGTTCCTCTACTTCTATTTTTGGCAAGTCACCCCATGCATCTGAATGACATTCAATATTTGGAGTATGCATGGGAGGATGATGATAGTTATATTATTGAATTGGCTATTTTTAGAAATTTTATAGTTTTAGAAATTTTTCCTTTTCAGCAGCTAGAGACGTTTTTGGGCACCTAAATTGATGGTTTCCTAAATGGGCACTTTCATACTTTCAAGATTTACAATCATAAAATTTATAGTTTCAGAAATTTTATCTCTGTTGAAATCTCATGGCAGATTTGGATAACCCTTTTTGATATGTGCATATGGTTCTATGTTTGTGGCAATCTGAGATAGTCAAGGTCTTGGTCAGAATTGGTCAATCCTAGGTCTAAAAATTGAATTTATGCAGTTTTGGAGATACTTACAATTTTTGATAAATTTGGTGGTAATCAAGGATTGTGTAATCTTGGTCTACTTTTAGCCTTGAGGTTTTCAGAATTTGGTTATATTTTGAGTACCCTTTATCTTGAACAACATTGGCATCTAGTTTCAAGTCATTTTGAGAAATTGGAATTGAAAATTAAGGTTGTTGCACCTTCTAGAAGCTTCTATGGTGGGTTCCACTTCATCTATGTTTATCTCTAGGAGTGCACTCTACTTAGGGAAACTATTCTTGGAGCTGACCTTTCAGTGCAGTTGAGTGGAGTTCAATGCTGTTGATTCTTAGTTCATGCACATGAACATGCGATTTTTAGAGTTACTTGACCTTGAAGGTAACCTATTCATGGAAAGTTGGCTGCACCAAATGATTAAGACTCTTCCTCTGCATTCAAGAATTTGTTGGATCTATTTTTGACTTGGAGAGGAGTGTTCCCTTCAGTTTTGGCAAAAGCTCTCCTGAGACTGTCACTTCAGTTCATAATCAATTCACTTCAGTAGAATTTCCTTTTAGTTCTAACTTCTCCCTACAGTGCAGTTGATTTATTTCTCTGCAGTTCAGTTAGAATTTAGTTTAGATACATGTCTCTTGGAGAAGACTCAACCTATCATATTCAAAGTGATTCACACATCAAGCAAATTCTATTTTTGCAAGGTGTCTTTTACTCCAATCCATTCATGCTATACTCATCTTGAAATGCCGGAATCTTGAAAACTGTTAAGTTTGATGAATTTTGACGGGATGTGAAATTATATTCTCTTCATATCAGGTCCAATGAGGTTTGAACCCCTCTCAAACATCTTGGAACAAATAATAATAATATAAAAATTAACTAAAATGGTATTATTTTACTTAAATAATTTTATAATATCATTTCAGGTTGGCTTGTGTGTCAAGCATTATTATATTTGAAGCCTTGGAAAGCGCACCCTAGATAAAGTTTGACTTTTTGTTCATGCATTCAGTTTATTCTTGAGGAGGAGGGTGCTCCACTTAGCCTATGATTCATGAATCCTTGTGTTATTTCTAGGTGTAGAAGGAGGGTGCTCCACTTGGAATATGCATGGTGGATTCTAGTACTATTTCTAGGTTAAGAATCTTGCACTTGGGACTAGGGAATTATGGTGTATGGAATCCAGAGAATTATCAATATCCATTTACCATGTGGAAAAAGGTGGGTTTTGTGAGAAACTCCAAAATTCACAATCCCAAATTTTGCAGGAAGGTTGAAGTTAATGTGGAGGGCACATCATGTAAGAGTACCAGAGGTATGTAATTGATAGGTTTGATACAATAGCCAATGAGGGGAAGTGCCCCTGGTACTCTATTGACACCAAATCAATAGGTGAATTTTGACATTCTAATTATATTTCTGGGAAAATCTTGTATGGAGATGAGACTCATGCATGATTAAGTTATTTTCCTTCTTTGCTCTGTATGTTGAATTGAATTTATCTAGCTTTGAATAATAGGTCAAGAGAATTTCCTGAATTGTAATCTTAATTTGCAGACACGAGAAAATACAAAATTAGGTGGTTCCATGAACAAATCTACATTTCTGAAGAATGTCACAACAACCTTGCTTCACACAATTGGTGAATTTGAGAAGGTGGCATTTGTTTCTCATATCAACAGCTACATTATTGATGATCCAGTGATGAAAAGATACCTTCCAATTGATCCTATGACAAATTATCTCTTTGATATAATGAAAGATGGCATTCTTCTATGGTATGAATAATCAATTAACTAATAATTACAGCCTTGTTACAATTATAGGATAGCTGCATTTCATTAAGTTTTGACTGTACTTGGATCTTGTGGTTTGTTCATACAACTAGCTGTTGTCATATTTCTGAGAATGAAGAAAATTATTGTTTCTATTTGTGGGCATGATGCAGTAAATTGATCAATTTCGTTCTTCCTGGCACCATTGGTGATCGAGCAATAAATATGAAATCAAAGCTTAATCCATTGGAAATTAATGAAAATCATACAATTTGCCTCAATTCTTCAAAGGCCATTGAATGAACAGTAGTAAATATTGGAACACGGGGCTTAGTTGAAGGGCGGGTAAGTGAAATATTCTATATAATTGTATATAGGTTGTTAAATTACATATTGTATCTGAGGACTTATATGATGGGATGGTAGGTCAAATAAGCTGTATAGTTGATCCCACCTTTATATATTACCACTTCCATACTATGTTAGCTTAATTCAACAACTGAGTGTTCTGAGTTATATGTCCTAATATTGAAATATTTAAGGCTGTTGTAACTGGCATAAATATATTTATGCTACATGTCTAACTCTCTCTATTTGGCTGTGGGCTTTACCTGATGGTTTCATGGCCTAGATCATTAAATTACCTATTTCATAACTCACAGAGGCCCAACCAAAGAGATGTGGGATTCAAACTGTGGAAGCACATAACTCAGCCACTAAGACCTCAAACACAGACAGATAAGCACTGTTAAAATCAACCAAAAACATCCCACGTGTCCATTGGATTGATAGGATATAAATGATGTCACCATGCTATCATCATCCAACTATTTCACAAATTCCATACATGGTATTGGTTGAGTATACAGAGCACGACAAACAATACTTAGTATGTTGTAGATCATTTAATGTTGTTGTGTATGTTTGATTGTGGTTAAATTTTGAGCAACTCAAAATATAACCGTCATCAAGCATACACAGCACCATGCTAAGTATTACTTGCCTTTTATCACTGCCATCTATCAAATCATTTCACTTTTCAACTCGACTCAATTACCATTTGGAATCCGTCCTTGTTTTTAATACACTACAAAACTAGGTATGACCGAGTTGAGATATCTTCATTCTCATACATGAAAATTCGACATTGATTGTGAAGTGAGCATAATAATGATTGAAAATTTTAGTTCAAGGGTTGAAATTCAAAGTGTTAAGGAGATCGTTGAAGAAAGTGGTTGAAATATGAATAACCTAGAGAAGAGGAAATATCGAGCATTGATGGCATAAGGTGGTGACTATGAGAATCAGATTCAGGACGGTGAAATCTATGAAAACAAAGAAAAAATCAGTACCAGGGGATGGTAGATTAGGGGGAGAAGTAAGGTCTCTGTTATGAATCCTCAAGAACTATGAGATTTCTTTGGTTAAACATGAAGGATTTGATTTGGTTTTTGTTGGAGATTCACCCTTTCTTATGTATCAGTTTGTGTCTTCTTCACTATTTTACTCCATTGCACTTTAGAATTTTATATTTGACATCTCGCATAATAGAAAACTCGGTCACTATTTGGTTGTTCTTTTCTGGAAAGTATTTGTAGAATTGAATGGATTTTAAGGGTTGATTTTACTATTAGTAACCAACTCCTTTTGATGGATTCTACCTCAAATAAAAATTATTGTTGAGTTGTTGAATTCTTCGATGCTTAAATCAATTTTTTTGTCACTTTAATCATCTTCATAATTACCTGATATTTGATTGCATGTGCATGTGATGCCTCCATATAAATAAAATCCATGTATTTTCCCTTGTTATGTTGTATTTCCCAGGATAGTTTGAAATCCATGTCTTTTTCCTTGTTATGTTGCATTTCCTAGGATAGTTTGGAAACAATATGAAAGGTAATACTCAAGTAGATTATTAATAATCTTTAAAGTAGATTCTTAAAGTAGATTCTTAATAATACATTGATAAATTTGAAAAAGGTAAAGGGTTTCTCTATCAATATATAATATTTCTATATGGTTGCAATCTCTAAAGATTCATTTAACTGAGAAATTCGGTTGTGAACATTATAACTTTATGCTCTTTAGAAAGTAGGTACATTCTGGTTCTCTAATTGATAGGGACATGGAATCTGTTTTCTAACTCATACAATGTATGGACCTGCCTTTTGAGGACTTCATAAATGGAGAGGCCCTTTTGTTTTGGAAATTAGTTTAATTGATGTGTTTATGCATTTTATCTAATCACACAATGCGTATATTGTATTTGCAGCCTCATCTTGTCCTTGGCTTGATATCTCAAATTATCAAGGTATGTTCTGATGAGCTTTAGTTCTAACAGTGCATGGTAAGAGCTGAAATATGACATGATTCATTTCAATCATAATACTTATATAGTCATGTCAAAAATCCAATCTATTGTGCTGAAAATCTACTTTCAAGCATGACAGTCTTAAATTCTGCCAATTACCATTCCTTGCTTGTCCCGCTTGTTACATTTTCAAAGATAAGTTTAAACAGCATATGCTTCTTCACTTGCATATTCAACTTCTAGCAGACCTAAGTTTGAATAAAACACCAGCACTTGGAAGTCCATAAAAATGTTGTGAATGCTGACTAGCATCGGAGAAGATATTAAAGAGACATGTATACTGATTACTATGAGGAGAAATAATAACAATGCCTCTTTTTATGGCATTTTCTGCACCTCTAATAATTTAAGTAGCCATAGCTTATTTTGTAGCAGATAAATCAGAAAGCACAATATAGCTATGAATCATAATGAAAAAAAATGCAGTCATGTGTTTTATCTAGGGAAGGAAGAATTTGAGGAGTGCTGAATGATTACACTTTATATAGGGAGAAATAATTGTGTCAGGACTATGGTTGTGTTGATTCCATGGCAGAGAAAGTAGAAGCAATATTATACTTACTCTAATACTGTGTCTACACTTTGATATTTATTCTTTGCTTTCTATTAATCAACGAGAGGTTTGCAGTTCACTTGGGCTTTCTGTACTTCTTTCTCCACCTTCCTCCTGTGGTAGACCTAGGGTACTGGAGGTGTTTGCAATGGCCTCAGATTGGGTTGATTTCTTTAGAGGAATGAAGAATCCAGTGGAAACAGTTGTTGTCTTCCTCTCATTTATTGAGAAACATGAGCTGGAATGGGAAGTTCCATACTCAATAGAAAGGGTTTCCTTCAACTCTCTGTTATTGGCTTAGTTCTTTTATTTGTGCCAGGGATACTAGGAATCAATGGGATAGATTTAAGGTGGCACAACTAGAAGATGCAGCAGACCTTGATAATGGTATGATGGCACAGCTTTTTCCTCTGTTGATGCTAGCTTGTTCCTTTTATGTTGTCAAGAATGGAAATTCCAAGTTGGAGAAGGTAGTTTTTCAATGATAGAGCTCATATGTCTTCAAAAACATGCAATATGCTTTTGCTTTGATGCATGTGCCTGGATGCTTCTTTAATTGTGTCAGGGATACTTTTCCCTTTTGTCATTTTTTTTCTTCAGCTTTCATCACTTATTATGATAAAGTATACCGAAGGTTGGATCCTCTGAAATAACTGCAAAAGTTTAACATTACTTGAAATGGGAAGTTTGTTGTTTTCTCTATTAGGAGCAACATCAATGATGATTCCAAACATTTGAAATCTGTTTGCATTAAATATTGTGGATTGATTTGGAAATTGATAGCCTTAAATAATTGGCATGAATTATAGAAGTCATATCAAGTGTTAGGTCCTCCGTGGAATGATAAATGATTTGAAATCTTGAAATGGAAACTTATGGTTTGAATGGGGTGAATTATCTATTTTGAATGGCCCTTTCAGATAGGATATTGAAGGTATTGTAATAGTTTCAGTTTTGTGGAAAGGTTGTACATGTTGCTTATTTATATTTAAAAGGTATTGAATTGAAATGCCTAGCTTACATTTGTTGTCTGGATATGGGATTTCACTGGCAGTCATAGATCGCGAGAGATTTACAAATATATATGCATGCATGATTATATTAACAATTCCAGAAAAACACAGACATGAAGAAACCTTTCTGCATAGGGTATTTCATTAAACCTTTTTTTTGGCTCACTTCAATGTTACACTTTTTTTTCCTCGCTTACCCGCTAACAAATACCTTAATGGCGTA
This sequence comes from Pseudotsuga menziesii, assembly GCA_001517045.1. Taxonomy (NCBI): domain Eukaryota; kingdom Viridiplantae; phylum Streptophyta; class Pinopsida; order Pinales; family Pinaceae; genus Pseudotsuga; species Pseudotsuga menziesii. The sequence goes on from LPNX010587362.1 coordinate 63,331, forward strand.
TTATTGCACCTTCCTTGCGGCAATTGCTATTTATAATTATCATGAATGTTGTTTCAAACAAAAATTACAACCATCATTTCCACATGTTCTATATAATTATAAAATTATTATGACTATTTCAAACAAAAATTGCAATTATGATTAATAAAACATGTCACGTTAAGAAAGAACTAGATGTATATATAACCAATATTGTACTTTACTTTTGTAATTTTTCTTTTTCCTTTCCTTTCTGATTTCAATATTCATTATAATTATAATTATCATGGATGTTGTTTCAAACAAAAATTGCAACCATAATTTCCACAGTAATTTCAATGTTTTATATAATTATAAAATTATTATGACGGTTTCAAACAAAAATTGCAATTATTATTAATAAAATATTAATTTGTCACAGTGGTCTAGGAACTGAAAACACAGTCTCACAAAGAATCCAGACAAATATACATAAAATTGGTAAAATGGTGTTGCAATGGAAATAGCAGCTCTGTATAATCAATGAATAAAGAATAATACACTACAATGATCATGTAAGTTGCATGAATGCCAAGACAATTCAAATTCCCAAGGAGGTCATTCGAATTGAATGAATGGGTGTAGCTTAACTGATTATAAGGCACAATAAACACACTAGTTAACCAACTGATCAAGTGTCAATTGACTCAACTGAGTCCTACTTGAAGTCGAAGTGCAATGGATGACTGAGTCTAACTGAAAGTAGCTTAGACACATTTCATTGCATGCCAATCAACAAGTGGTAGTGCATCATTAAATCCAATGAACCCCGATGAGGTTAACTGAAGTCAACCCGGCCATCAGAGTTGGTTGGAGGTGCCCCTTTTGACTCCAGTTCATTAAATATTAATAAAATAATCAATATAATGAAAGGAGGCACCTTCACCACTTAGCTTAACTTATTGTAACTATCAGTTAGCAATTAGGTGCATTTATGACACTTAGATCACCCTTGGAGTGCTCTAGTTAGCCTCCCTGAATGAAGGAGAAGTCTTAGTTGGCCTCCTTGAATAAAGGTAGGCATGGGTGTGCTCATGCTGATGTCATATAGCTCTCCTATGATGCCAATTAAGTCAATAAAAGTTAGGATAGTAGTTTAACAAGGTCAAATTGACCAAATTAAGTGTGCATGGTGGGTAAATGTCTCCAACACCCCCCCTTAAGCTATACTCAGAGGAGTAGAAACANTTATTTTATGAAAATATCTTGGTGAAGATGTCTACAATCTACTCATCAGTCGGGCAGTACTGCAGAATGATGGTCTTGTCATGCACTAACTCTCTGATGTAGTGCATGTGTATCTCTACATGCTTGGTCCTTTGCCTGGTAACTGGATCTGTGGATATATTAATAGCACTTTTATTTTCACAAAAGAGGACAGTGGACAAAGTACTACCAAGATCAAACTTTGAAATAATGCCTTGCAACAAAACAGCTTGGATGCAAGCATTCACTGCTCCTCGATACTCAACCTCTGCTGAAGACAATGCTATGGTGGCATTCCTTTTGATAGACCAGAAAATGGGGCCACCACCAAACATGAAGACATATCTAGAAGTAGACTTCTGATCAATAGAATCACCCACCCAATCAAAATCTATGTAACCAACCAGCTCTAGCTCGGAGTCTGCAGCATAGTGAATGTCGTAGGTCCTGGTTCCCTGAGTATACCGGAGGATCCTCTTGGCTTCCTTCCAATGAATATTATGAGGATGCTGCATGTATCTTGACATAGAATTCATGGCACAATATATATTAGGTCGATAATTATTCAAGTAGAGAAAGCTACATATCAACTGCTGATAAATAGTGCAGTCCATGGGAGGTGTGCTTTTTCCTTCTTCAAGGCTAATCCCTAAAAAGAAACGGAATAGAGCAGCCTTAAATTCAGCCATGTTAAACTTGAATAACAGGTCTGATATGTATTTGGACTAAGTGACCATTATTCCATCAAAATTGTGCTCAATTTTGAGCCCAAGAAATTGCTTTAAGAGCCCCAAATCGCTCATTTCAAATGCATTGTGGAGAGCAGTTTTGATGACTGAAATAGAAGTAACTATGCTACTTGTAATCAGTAAGTCATCAACATATAAAAAAATAATAATGAAATGACTATCATAATTCTATATATACGCAATTGAATCTGATTTACACCTTTGGAATTTTTGCGAGAGAAGGAAGGCATCGATCTTGGAATATCACTCGCTTGGGGCCTGTTTTAACCTGTATAGTGACTTATTTAGCTTGCACACCAAATATGGATCAGAAATGTATCCCTCATGCTGATTCATTTATATCTCTTCATGAATATCTCCATGCATAAATACAAAATTAACATCCATATGATGCACTTCCCAGTGCTTAGATGTTGAAATTGCCAAAATTAGGCAGATGGAGTCCATTTTTGCAACCAGTGAAAAATTCTCATGGTAGTCCACACCATAGACCTGGGAGAAATATTTTGCCACTATCCTTGACTTATATTTTTAGGTTCTTCCATCAGCAGAAACCTTAGTCCAAAACACCCACTTGCATTGGACCAATTTCCTCCCCGGAGGAAAAGAAACTAGCTCCCAAGTAGTGTTTTTTTGAAGAGAATTCATCTCTTCATCCATGGAAACTTGCCATCTCGGATCCTTCCGAGCATGGTAGTAAGACTTAGGGTCTGAAATTATCTTCAAATAACAATATTCGGACAACAAATAATTAGGACAAGAGAGCGCAATACCTGCTCTTTGAAAATCAGACCGGGTTCTCCTTGGATCATCCGGATTTCGATTGTTATCTCCTACGGACGAGAGTGTCTGTCGGGCCCAAGTTGACAAATGATTTTGTACTTTAGCTTCTGATTCAGAATCTGATGTTTTCTGTACACTGATATCAAAAATCAAAGGATCCAAATTAGGATCATCACCCCCAATTTCATCATCCAAATATTTAGTAGAATAGGAAGGAAATTCAACAATTTTCTCCTTCACTAGTTCTATCTCCTGAAGAGGCTCATCGAACTTGACACTCCTTTCAATGATGATTTGTTTTGTTTTGATATCCAGAAGCTTGAAACCTTTAGATTCATCAGGATATTCGATCAACATACATTCAATGCTTTGCGGTTGCAAAGCCCTCCTTTTATCAAGCGGAATTCGGGCCCATGTAGTGGACCCAAACACCCTAAGGTTTGACACATTCGACTTGTGTTTGAAATATGCTTCAAAATGGGTCTTCCCTTTCACAGATGAGTGTGGCACTTTGTTTTGAATATATGTTGCAGCATGCATGGCTTCAGCCCACAAATTTGCAGCCAACTTATTTGATTCCAACATATAGGTGGTCATCTCCTTGAAAGACCGATTCTTCCTCTCCGCTACACTGTTCTGCTGGGGAGTGTAGGGGACTGAATGTTGGATATAAATACCACTTTGGGAACATATATGTAATAACTAATTACTGATATACTCCCCACCATGATCAGATCTCAAAATCTTGATATTTTTTCCAGTTGCATTCTCAATCAAGGCCTTCAATTCAATGAATGTTTCCAAGACTTCCGACTTCTTTTTGATAAAAAAAACCCATGTGTATCTCAAAAAGTCATCAATGAAAGTCAAAACATACCTTGATCCATTCATGGATGTGATAGGCATGGGACTGCTGATATCAGAATGTATTAGTCCCAAGATGCATGATGCTCGGCTTGCCTTCCCCTGATTGAACTTATGCTCAGGGTGCTTTCCAACAACACAACCCTTGCAAATTCCAATGGTAGCTTTGATGACCGGGAGGCCTTCAACATAGAATTATTCTGTAATTGTGTTAAGAACCCATGTGAACCCCCCTCTTTATTTTGTTGGTATATTTTTTCGGATGCATATGCTTTGTAAGTCGTCCCATCAGTATAATGTATTATCCCACATTCATGGGGAGTGAGTAATAGTTGTTAAGTTGTCTAGTAATAGGTTTCATTATCCGACATTCATGTGGAGTAATAGTTGTTTAGATTAGACTTAGTATATAAGTATGTGTTGAAGGTAATCAAAGTACCGAAGAGTTATTTTGTATTAAGCTTGCTCAAAGGAGGTTTCCCCCTCAAAGTGGCCCGCGATCAATAAAATATCTTTTGTGCTCTAATATTTTTGCATTCTCATTGTTTATTGTAGGAGGATCTTCACATCTGGTATCAAAGCACTTTCTTGGGCTCATTGGGTGGAATTTCAGGAATTTTTTTTTTCCTATTGTGCTTCCTGGCGTTGTGATCCTTACAATTGTTCTTCTTCTTGCAGCAATATTATTCATCTGGATCAATGATTAAACCCTATCCGCTTAACTGTGGGAAGTACTTGGGAATAGCCCTAAAAATCATTGTGAGGAGTACCACAGGAACCCCGAAGTAGCTGGCCATTGAGAGGACCTACCAAGCGAAAAGGGCATCTACCCCCACCAAATTGACTAGATTCCCATCCATGAGGAAAACCAAATAGCTATCGTTTTTGGCCAAGCGGTTAGCAGTTTTACCTACGCCATGAAGTGAGGGGTACTGCCCCAATACTCAAGCCTGAGACAGCCTTGGTCGTCGAGTGACTACCTTGAACCAATAGGAATTTGAATATACCCGGGGTCCATTTACAGTTGATAACATGCAGAATTTCAGAATTGTCACAGATCAATTACTCGAAGAAGAAAAAGAAAAAGAAAAAAAGAAGAAATTTCTATTTTTCAGCCATATCTTCCTGATTTAGCTCTGTTTCCCTTGAAATTTCACTGTCACCCCCATAATACCATTCTGCATATTCCTTCATTGAGGACCCTATTCCCAATTTCACTTCCTCCAGGTCGAAATTCCACATTTGTCAATTTTTAAAGTTTGTCATAACTTCTCTGATTCTCACCCAATCGCCTTCAAATTTTTCCACGATGTTTGTTTTCCCATTCTGCTTCATTTTCCATATCTGACAAATTTTCCAATTCCTTCATCCCACCTGTGAAATTCACATCTTTTGCTTCTTGTCCCTAAACAGGTGTCCAAAACCCCGTAAAACCCCAATTACCCCCCCAAATGTTTCCCAAATAAAAAATCTCATTTTCTAAAACCCTCTCCATTTTTGTTTTTCTACCCATTATCCTGAAAAAAAACAAAAACAAACTGCTTATGGTTGTTACCTGTGCCGGAGAAAATAAACAAATGGAAGAAGAACTTGTTGCCATTAGGTCCAAACTTGAGGATCTAGATCAAAAATTTCTCGGCCTCAATCATCAGCATTCACCCATGGACAACCGTCGCTAGCCTGAGTCTTCTGCAGACAGTGGGTTCTCATTGTTTAGCCACTACCACAGGCCAAAGATGGATTTTCCTCGCTTCAATGGTGATGATTCGACTGGATGGATTTATAGGGAAGAACAATATTTCAATCTGCATAACACTTTTGATTTCAATAAAGTCCCCCTTGCATCCTTTCATTTGGCACATGAAGCACTTCAATGGTTCCGTTGGTACATCAAGGCTCATGCCGAGCCAAACTGGACAGAGTTTTTCAACTCCTCTTGGATCGATTTGGTTCTAGTGCTTTTGATGACTTCACAGGAGCACTCACCAAACTTCGCCAAACTGGCACTACGCGGGAGTATCAGACAGAATTTGAGAAACTCGCTAATCACACCAAGGGATTGCCTGATGCATTCTAACTTAGTTGTTTTATTGGTGGTCTGAAGGATGCAATACGCTCCAAATTTAAAATGTTCCACCCCCACACAATGATGGGAGTCCTCGGGTTGGCGAAGCTAATAGAGGACAAGATCCGGGCTCAACAACGTTCCAAATTCACTCTTGTTCCATTCAAACCTATGGTTCCTCAAAGAACCCAAAATTTGCCAGCTCCTAGAACCACTCCTATCAAGCATTTGCATGAAGCAGAGATGCGGGAACGTCGGGAAAAAGGGATTTGTTATAATTGTGACGAGAAATTCACCTAGGGACATAGATGTGTTGAGAAAAATCTCTATCTCTTGGATGTGGATTCTCCATTAGCACCTGAATTTTTTTATGATGCTCAGGATCCTACAGATGATGATGGTGACATTCAACAACTTCCTACTCCAGAGGACCAACCAGAGATATCTCTCGATGCCTTAGCTGGAGTCACCACCTCACAAACCATGCGGGTCAAAGGGTTCTTCAAAAAACTCCCTCTTACAATACTCATTGATTCTGGTAGCACTCACAAATTCAATGACTGAAGGATTGCCAAACAGGCTGATTGTTTCATCCATCCCTTCTCCAGCTTTGAATTCATGATTGCCAATGGTGGCACCTTATCTTGCAAAGGGAAGTGTCGTAATGTGCACATATCTATGGGGGATTATAACTTTCACTCTCACATGTTTTCCTTTCCCTTGGGAGGATGTGATGTGGTTTTGGGCGCTCAATGGTTATGCACACTTGGACCCATTTTATGGGATTTTGCTGAACTTTGTATGCAGTTTTCAATCAATGGTACCAAACACACATTGCAGGGCTTACAACCAGGGTCTCTTAGCCTCATCAGTTCACATCGCATGGAAAAGCTTCTTAAGAAAAGTTCACATGATGTCATCGCTCAACTCCATTTCTTTCAGATGCAACCATCATCGGTCTCAACTATTCCCTTGGATCTCCAACAAATTTTGGATCGATATGCATGTGTGTTTGCTAAGCCAGTGGGATTGCCACCTTTTCAACCTGAGGACCATCGTATTCCACTCCTTCCTGGAAGTGTCCCTCCAAACATCAGGCCCTATCGCTACCCATTTCACCACAAGATAGAAATTGAGATGCTTTTTCGTGACTTACTAAAGCAAGGTGTTATTCGCCCTAGCACTAGTTCCTTCTCTTCACCGGTCCTTCTAGTCCAAAAAAAGGATGGGTCATGGTGCCTTTGAATCGAATTTTGAGCACTTAATCACATCACAATCAAGGATAATTTTCCCATTCCTGTTGTTGATGAGCTTCTAGATGAGCTCCATGGTGCTCATTTTTTCTCCAAGTTGGATCTTCATTCTGGGTATCACCAAATTCAGGTCCATGCGGATGATATCCCTAAAACAACTTTCTGCACACATGATGGCCATTATGAATTTTTGTTCATGCCATTTGGCCTCACAAATGCCCCTTCCATGTTCCAGGCATTGATGAATAAAATATTTCGGCTCTACTTGTGAAACTTCATTCTGTTCTTCTTTGATGATATCCTCATCTATAGTAAAACCTGGGCTGAGCATCTCCAACATTTCGATCTTGTACTACAACTTTTTTGTGATCATCATCTCTATGCCAAACAATCTAAATGTGTTTTTGGCTAGAAGGAAGTAGAGTATCTCAGACATATTGTTTCAGCACAAGGGGTTTGTGTCGATCCTGCCAAAATCGATGCCATGAAAAATTGGCCACCTCTTTAGACCTTGAAGAGCCTTCATGGGTTTTTGGGACTTACTGGCTACTACCACAAGTTTGTCAAGGATTCTGGAAATATTGCCGCTCCATTAATAGCTCTACTGAAAAAGGATTCTTTTGCATGGACACATGTTGCTGAGTGTGCATTTGAGAAACTGAAACAAGCTATGTGTACCACATCTGTTCTAGCTATGCCTAATTTTTCCAAGCCCTTCACTATTGAGAGTGATGCTTGTGACAATGGACTTGGTGCTGTCCTCCTCCAAGATAAACATCCCATTGAATTCACCAACAAATCCCTGTCTGGTAATAATTTAGCCAGCTCTACATATGAGAAGGAAATGATGTCTATTTTGCATGTCATGCAAAAGTGGCATCCATACCTATTAGGGAATCATTTCTGCATCAAGACTGATCACCAGAGTCTGAAATATTTCCTGGAACAACGCCTCTCATCCCCAACACAACAAAAATGGGTTAGCAAAGTCATGGTTTATGACTACGAGATCACTTACAAGAAGGGTAAGGACAATCTTGTGGTGGATTCTCTTTCCCACACATTTGATGACCATGCTTCTCTTTCAGTTATTTATATGCCTATTCCAAATTGGTTACAATCTGTTCAGCAAGGCTATGTCCATGACTCTTCCTTATCTCAAATCATCCAACAATTGGCCAGTAATCCTTCTCTTGTACCGCATTACTCTTGGGATGGTTCTTCTATGAGATAGAAGGGTCGCTTGGTGCTTCCCTAGGGCATAGATCTTCACCAGGATGTCTTCTATGAACTCCATGCTTCTCCAATGGTAGGGCACTCTGGGTTCCTCAAAATGTATGAGCAGGCATGACATAACTTATTTTGGAAGGGAATGAAACAGGAAATGCAACAGATGATTTTTGAATGTGATACCTGCGAGCACCATAAGGGTGAAACTACACTCCTCCACGGCTTGCTCGAACCCTTTCCCATCCCTACAAGGATTTGGATATATATTTCGATGGATTTCATCGAAGGGCTGCCTAAATATGGAGGGAATACCGTAATCTTGGTTGTGGTTGATTGACTCTCCAAATATAATCAGTTTTGTGCTCTCAACCATCCATATACTGCCTCCTCAGTCGCACAAATCTTCATGGACCAGATATTCCATCTTCATGGCATCCCTTCTTCCATTGTCTCAGACCACGATGCAACTTTCACAAGTCATTTTTGGACCGAACTCTTTCACCTCACTAGAACCAAACTGAAAATGAGTTCAGGATATCACCCACAAATAGATGGTCAAACTGAATTCACCAACAAATGATTGGAAACTTATCTTCGTTACTTCACCTCTGAACAACAACATCAATGGAAAAGGTGGCTCCCTCCCGTTGAATGGTGGTACAATACTTCCTACCATACTGCATCTAAAATGACTCCATATGAAGTTGTTTATGGGAATCCACCCCCAGTGATCCTTCCATACACCCCCAATAGTTCACCAGTTCAGGAAGTTGACATGGTTCTGCATAACCATGATCAGATTCTTCACATTCTGCAAAAGAATCTTCACATGGCCAGAAATTGCATGAAGCAGCAAGCCAATCAACACCGTTCTGAGTGTACCTTTCAAGTCGGTGATATGGTTTTTATTCATTTGCAGCCTTACAAGCAATCCTACCTGAAACTCAAAGGGCATCAGAAGCTGGCTCCAAATTTCTATGGTCCATATAAAGTTCTTTAGAAGATTGGGTTTGTTGCTTATAAATTGGAACTTCCTCCTTCTTCTCGCATTCACCCAGTATTTCATGTCTCTTGTCTCAAGAAAGTGATTGGCACCAACATTAGAGCACAAACTATTTTACCAGAGCTGGATACGAAAGGCTACATCATTTTGGAACCAGAGGCCATCCTCAATCAGTGCACTCATCAGCTTCACTCCTATTCCATCACCGAGGTCTTAATTCAGTGGCACAACAAGCAACCAGAAGATGCTACATGGGAACCGCTCCTTCAGATTCAGCAGCAGTTTCCACATCTAAAGCTTTGAGGACAAAGATTTTTTTTAAGAGGGAGGGGATATTAAGAACCTGTGTCAACCCCCCTCTTTATTTTGTTGGTATATTTTGTTGGATGCATATTCTTTGTAAGTCATCCCATTAGTATGATGTATTATCCCACATTCATGGGGAGTAAGTAATAGTTGTTAAGTCATCTAGTAATAGGTTGCATTATCCCACATTCATGTGGAATAATAGTTGTTTAGATTAGACTTAGTATATAAGTATGTGTTGAAGCTAATGAAAGTACCAAAGAGTTATTTTGTATTGAGCTTTCTCAAAGGAGGCTTCCCCCTCGAAGTGGCCTGCGATCGATAAAATATCTTTTGTGCTCCAATATTTTTGCATTCTCATTGTTTATTGCAGGGAGATCTTAAAATCATGTGTATCTTGAAAAGTCATCAATGAAAGTCAGAACATACCTTTATCCATTCATGGATGTGATAGGCATGGGACCACTGATATTAGAATGTATCAGTCCCAAGATGCATGATGCTCGGCTTTCCTTCCCCCGATCGAACTTATGCTCAGGGAGCTTTCCAACAACACAACCCTTGCAAATTTCAATGGTAGCTTTGATGACAGGGAGGCCTTCAACCATAGAATTCTTCTGTAATTTCAAGAATTATTTGAAGTTCAGGTGGTCGAACCTCTCATTCCACAATCTACTAACTTCATTTCCATGAGTCAGCAATGCGGTGGGCTTTGTATCCACCACGAAATGGGAGAACTCATAGGATTTTGCATGATGGTTTGCAAGGCCTTTTTCTACAAGTTTTTTGGATGCAAGTTATGTGATCTATACATCATCCAGGATGAAGGAGACTCTCTTGGGAACTCCTATATGTGTCATTTGATAAACACTTAGGATGTTTGATAGAAGAGATGGTACATATAGAACATTGAAAAAATAACCATGTTCAAGATCTACAGTAACTTGTATTTCGGATATGATTGTGGAGTCATCTCCCATGTGGATGGGAATGGATTTACCAGTCTCAAAGGATGAGAAGGAGTCTCTTTCAGCCATCATGTGGTTCAAAGCTCCAGAATCTATCAAGAGTGATTTGAAATTCGAAGTGCTTGCCATGAGGGCATGACCTTTTTCATGTCGTGGTTCCTGATCTTGCTGATCTCTCCTTAAAAATATTTTTGGAAGATTGATGTGATTTCTATAGGAAAGAAGTAGCTTCATCAAGTTTCTTTTTCATGCAGGCATGTTCAGGGTGGAAGCCCTTCCCACAGTATGAACACTTGAATTTTTCCTTTCCATGATTCCCTTTTCCTTTGTTTTTCTTTGAGCCGGAAGGCTCTTAATGCTGCTAGTTTTCAAGTTTAGGCTTAGGAGCTTTGAATTTGGTTTTTGGTTTCTTCTTCTAATTTCCTTTACCCTTCATATCTTTGGGTGCCGAGACATGGAGGGCTTGATCACAGGAGGATCTGATGATCCCCATCTGGACAAGCTTATCAGGTTCACTTGTTAGGGACTCAATGAAGGCATTGAGCTATCATGTGTTTGTCTCTTCAGTGTCCATAGTGACCCTATATAATCCTCTGGAACATATATGGATCTGCATGTCTCCTTTCCATGAATGGAAATTGAACAAAGTCAATATTTCTATGGAAGAAGCCATTTCAAACTGCTGCAGTGAATTCTTTCACCTATTAAAACCTGCAAATCACAACAAAAGGGGCACTTTAAGGTCAAAAAACCTGCACATTTTAGGCTTTCATCACACCCAGCATAGTTGATCAAGCAAGCTTGACCAACAATTCCTTAACTTGGGGTCTTAAGTGGTAAGCATTAGCTTCTGGTGCAGTGTTGGATTTTTGAGCTTTTGCTCAATTTTTCATGCAAGATCTGTCAAAAACCTTGTTTTTGAGAGATCTGAGCTTCATCCCTCTATGAGCTCTGATACCATATTAATTTGTCATAGTGGTCTAGGAACTAAAAAAAAAGTCTCTATTAGAAGGAATATTTCACCTTCTGCGGACAGCAAGGTGTTCCTCTAGTCTGAATGGTTCAGATCCATAACAAATGAACGACAAAGGATGAAGACCCTCCCTGGACGCTGTAGATACCTAGAATGTAATGCTTTGATAGTAACCCTATGTACCTGCAATCAGATAAAACACGCAAACACATCAAAGCTTCCAGAATATAATCTATTGATCCATGTTAGTGACTAAGGAATCTAACAACATATACATGTGAAATCAACAACAACAACAATGTGGGACGAAAATCAGCTTTGCATTAAGATAAAATGGAGAATCTTACAACCAATTAAGCCTTAGTGTCGACATGCATCTCCATGAGACCAAACACTTTCATCCCCATAAGCTCCAACTTTTCTCTCTATGCTCTCAAATGGCTTGGGCCAAGTGATGAATCCAACAACATAACAATACCTTAAGAGTTCCCCCCTCAACCATGGATATGAGCTTGTATTTATAAGGCTCAATAGATAGGGATGGTTGAGAGATTTGTGGATGAGGTGGCCTCTAATATCCTATGATGAGGGATCTTGAGCTCAACTGACCCACAATGATAGGGATAAGGGAGGACACGAGGCTTATTATCTAGAATCCTCGAGAATCTTCTTTTTTTCTAATTTTACCCAGGGTACCACTTTTCTCCTTCAATGATAGAGTGGTTAAGGTAAGAAACGCTTATGGACTATGGGCAATAAGTGGTGGCACCTCTTGTGGATAACAAGGGATAGGCGATGTGAGCAATATACCGCTCATGGATAAAGGGGAAAGCGCAGTGCTGGGAATTTTCATGAAAGATTGACAAATGGTATGAGTTTCCACTACAAGTGCTGGGATTAAGGGCAAGTAGGTATGTAAAAGGTCTTATCACATGATGGTGATAGGACTTTGGTGTAACAGGATGCCCCATAAAGCATGAGTCTTAGAGGGATACGATAAACGAGAGCTTTGAGAGAACAATTTGTTGCTACGAAGTGAAAATGTCAGCTCGATCGGAGCATGTTGTCAAGTAGGCATCTGTAGTACATCAATATTTTGACTCATAGACGCAAGTAACCAACTCATGGTTGTATACCAATACAAGGAAGATCCATGGGAGGAATAAACAAGCATGGCTACTAGAATAAAAGGTAGATCCATGTGATAGAGGACTCAAAATTGGACATAGCTACCAGACATACAATGTAGATCTATGTCATATAGACGCAAATTTGAGCATAGCCACGACCATACAAATGTGGATCCATGCTAGATATACAAAACTCCATCGCAACCTGGGGAAAAGTGATGAACGCTTTAAGAAAACACCTAGGGTCTTCGTCTTGTCTTCCACAAAGTACGATTCTATCTATGTGATTACAATGATATGAAGTCGAACATGGTAGAAACCACTTGATTACCGGCCAGTGATGGGAACCATTGACAAGTGCGAGGGAGATCACCATTAATGTGAATGATTCCCAAGGTACTCTAGTACAATCTACTGAGTCTGAATAGATGTCTTGATGTCAAACACCCAGTTGATTCTATCGATCCAAGGTCAATGTTGTGAATGTATGTCAAGAGCGAGAGAATCTGTCGTTAAGGAATACAGATCTCAAGGTACTAAATATTGTTTCTAAGACTATTTCATGGATGATGAGCTGATGTCGACGAGAAAGGTATTGTCGAAGGAGGGCCATGATGAGTCCCACATCAATGACATGAAACTCGAAACATAGTTCTGGAATGATGTGAATGTAGTAACCATAAGACTGACTCGAAAGTACTAACACAAAGACTGTGTGGACTGCAGAGGTAAAAATTCTTCAAATCCCCTTTGAACATCGGGCGGCACGACAAAAAGACTTAGCAGCATGACTGGACGAGACAGACACACAATGCGACAATGGACAATGCATTCTTTTGAAAGACTGAAAGGAGTGACATGACTCATGAAAGTGGATCATCACGGAGATCAGTTGAATACCCAATTGACTGACATGATGTGCAGACAAGTGCCAATGTTCAAAGGTAATGACAAACAACTGCCATTATTTGCAAAATGATTCCCTTCCCATTTCCTCCATCATGGTTGATGAGTTCCTCTTTTCGGTTTTATGAGTTAAAAGAGGGTAACAAACACTTGGTATAGTTTGTCAGAAGACAAGTCTAGGCTCATATGTTTTACGAACCTGAGAGAGGAGGGGTTCATTCCCAAAATAAGTCTCTCAATCATTAATTTAACGAGTCCAATTAAAGAAAACTTGGTATCTTTCATGTTTAGAGAGTCTAAACGATCATAGAAGAAGACTCCAAAGGGTCCTTTTTCGTATGATTTAGTCTCTAAGACCCAAAAAAGTGTAAAATAATACCTTATAGAACTCTTCTAGTCATGATTGGCTGGAGTGTTCCTTTTTGGTAAATAGTCCTATCCGAATCGAAAAAGAGATAACCTACCGTCGGATGGAGGACTCGTCAAATACTTTAACAAGTGTGAAGAAGACAAGATCACTTAACAATCTTTTCATATTTAGGGAGCCTAAAAAGAGTTTAAAGAGGACTCCATTAGAGTTTTTCATGTTTGAATCCAGAGCACGAAAAAGTAATAAACTAAGCTCAAACCACTTTTCATGTTTTAACCAGTGCACAAAAAATGAAAAGTAAGCTCAACACCATCTTATTTTTTTTAACGAGCTCGAAGATCAGTTGAAAGAATGCTTGAATATTGGTTTCATTTTCACACAAGCTCGAAACCAATGGGTAAACTATGCCTGAAAAATCCCATAACATGATATATAGAGGTTGGAATTTTTCCCCCAGCATGATTTCTAGTGAATCTTACCCCTAGAATGGTTTCTAGCGGCTCAACATGCCCCCAAACTCCATTTTAGCTAATGAATCTTCTTCTATACCCAACCTAAAAAAACCTAGTTACTAATGTGAAAATGTTCACCAGGAGGGTAGGAAGAATTGTTGGGGCACGCACCTTGACGGTCCTTAATTTTGGTAAATCCACGGTTTTTGTGGAAGCTTGTAAGTGGAGTTGCGACTCAAAATAGTCTTAGGGGTGTCGGGGTTGAGTCAAAGCCCTCTTTTTGTAATTAACCCATGGTTTAAGCCCATGGTTTTGTAATAAGTGCACTTGTATAAATAAGCACTTTTGTAAAAGAGTGAGGTTAGGCTTTTGATGTAAGATGATTTGATGCTAAGATAAGGCTAGTTTTGTAAGAAAGGTTAAGTCCCAGCTATGTGCGCAGAGGGTTCTTGGGTGATTCAAAATATCTGCAGCTGTGTGCGCAGAGATTTGTAGCTAAGTGCGTAGCTTTGAGGAATTGAAGGGATCTGCAGCTGAGTGCGCAGATCAGAACTGTGGTTTTTGTAAAGAGTTGAATAAAACACAGTTCTGTGAACGTAGCCCCTACACTGGGGGTGAACCACATTATATCTTGTGTTGTGGTTCTTTTGTGTTCTTTCTATTATGTTCTTTTATGCATTGATAATTAGATAATTGATAATCAAGATCAATGCTAAATACTAACTTCGTTGTGAATTCCCAGTTAAGGGTTAAGCAAGACACGGTTTGTTTATCTAACTGCGAAGCTGTATAAGTGAATGTCGAAGCTCTATATTGTATGATTATTATTTGTTAAAGGCTAAAGGTACAGTAATATCCCTCTTCTGCTTGCAGAAACCTGATTCTGCAGCACCCCATAGTTGTTTCGGGTGAGACTGCAACCTGTTCGCAGGTTGTTGCCGAAAGGGTCAACACTGTGGGTATTTTGTTGGTGCGAAGACAAAAGTATAGAACCTGGGTCTGCCCTAAGCCCAACAAATTGGTTCTGTTGCTGGTTGAACTCAGTATTTTCTAAAGAGGGAGTTACGTCCTACCTGGAGGGCTATGTTTTGGAGACCCTCAGTGAAATAAATCAATGATTGGATTGAAGAGACTTATTTGAAATTTGCTGAACAAGAGAACAAAGATCTGCGTCGTAGTTCAGACGAATTTTTACAAAGGTACATTTTTTCTGATGTTTATGAAACTTTATTTGGTAGTATCCACATAGAGTTGCACCAGTTGTTATCCAGGTTGATAGAGAGAAAGATGAACTTCCAAGAAGGTCAGTTTCCTGATTGGACCCCCGCAAGAATTAATATATTGAAAAGTGTGAACAATGAGATATCCCGAGCAGTTGATTTATGGACAACACGAACCCTTAAAGAATTTGTGATGGAGTTCGCCATCGACACAAGTACTTCCTTCAGTGAAGCCGAATGATAGTTTTTCAAAGGACCAAGGGGTAAGTACTTGAATTCATTTAATTTGAAAATTAAAATGCTATTGGTTGAAAAAGGTATATTGCTCATTGAATCAGACTGTTAGATTTAATAGTACTAACTTATGTTTGGAAGTGAAAGTGACTTTGATGAGCAAAGTGGTTTGCTGCGAAGCGGTAAAATATACAAGAGGAATTTTGGATCCTATACCCTAGGTCAAAATACCGAGTATACCCCTGTAAGTCCAGCAGACCCGGAGCTCGATGAAACCCCTTCTATTGGAAACCCTCCGGTAACCCCACAACGAAGACCTGTTAACCCTGAGAACCCATCGCAATCTGAAAGTAACCATATCCTGAGTATTACTGTCGCAGGTCAGTCTACCCCACTAAGTTTCCCCCCGCCTACTACCAGTCCCCCTCCCTCCCCCCCTAGATCCGCAATGGCCCATATGAATGATGACATTAAGCTCCTAGTCTTTAAAAGAACTGGATCAGAGGATCTAGAATAGTTTTGGTTCTTATGTGAAGCCGTGTGGACTACTAAGAACATTACGGATCAAGATATAAGAAGAGCGTAGCTGGTTACTTCTTTTAGAGACTGCACTTTGACCTGGTTTATGAAGTTTTCTAGTACTCAGAACCATGTCTTGACTGATATTAAAGCAGCAATGATCAAAAAGTTCAAGAAGCCTAAATCAGAGTCACAGTGTATAACTGAACTGAAAGAGATTCAGTAGAGGCGAGGAGAATCAGTTTGGGACTTTGATTAGAGGTTCAAAGTTCTACTAGATCAAGTTAGTTTCACTATTGGACCAGCGTAGCATAAAGAATGGTTCATTGCAGCTTTGTTACCACATATCAGGACTCCACTCATGCAACAGAGGGTTGCTGATTAGCAAGAGGCTTTGGAAATTGCTATGAAGCCTGAAACAACTCTTGTCGAAGATAATTCTAGTATAGCTCAAACAAAAGCGCAGTTGGCAGAAATGGCTTTGGATCTTCGTGACATGAAGAAGGGGAAATCTAGTCATGAAGAGGTTTGGTGTACACGATGTCAGAAAGAGGGTCACAACAAGGAACAGTGTCCTGCAGTAAGAAATTACCTGAATTCGGGTGCACCAAACCCATTCAACCCTAGTGTTCTATATTGTGAGATCTGTAGAACAACTGGCCAGCATCGACTTGAAGACTGCTATCTGCTGCAGAGATATGTGCAAGTACCTAAGAACCCCTATTGCAAGTTATGTAAGTCAGTTGGACACAACGAAGATGAATGTTGCAGTTTTTACCTCATGAGAGAACAAACCTATGATGCTTACAGGGTACAAAACGATGGACAAGGAAATGATGGATATGGTTACCGTGGTAGTACATCAGGTAGAGGTACTTTTGGAGGTCATGGTCATGGTGGTATGCCTGGAAGAGGTTGAGGCCAGGTGGTGTGCTATAACTGTAATCAGGTAGGACATCTAGCTAGAGACTGTCGAAACCCAACTACGACATGTCGATATTGCAGAGCAGTCAACCATGTGATTGAGTAATGCCCGCAGCTGATAGCCAAGATACAAGAAAGAAATAGAGCTCCTACTTAGAATATTTAGATGATTGTTGTAGAGCAAAGACCTGTCCCAGCCATTAATGTTGTTATAAGGAGTGGCGCTACGACGCAAATATAAAATAAGGAGAAACAGCCTGACGAGGCTTAGGTTCGTAAGGCCCCAGAGAAAATTCCAACCTTCGATGTGGGAAGAGAAAAAGAGACATTTATGGAAGCCAAAAAATACTTTGCTGATCTGAGGACATTAGTAGCACCTGTGCAACAGCATCAACAGTAGTCACAGTCTCAAGAATCTTTAGTGGATAAAGTAAGTACACTATCTTCATTTTTACAAAGTTGTATGAAGCTCTTAAGAAATCAGAATGCTTTAAATGAGTTGCAGAAAGTTATTACTTCTTGCGAACCCCAGCGAAGCTCTGGTAAGGAAAAAACTATTAATAGAGTCAGAAGAACTAGAAGAGAAATGATATTGCATGCTCAGATAGGAGAGTATGACATGACTGATGTCATCTTGGACCTGGGATCAGAAGTAAATGTCCTAACTAAGTAGACATGGGAACAAATGGGAAAACCTACCCTTGAATGGTACCCTATATAGTTGATATTAGACAATCAGCAGAAGATTGTGCCCCTAGGAAGATTCCCTAGTGTCCCAGTAGATATTGATGGAGTCAGTACCTTAGCATACTTTGAAGTCATTGAGATAATTGATGATAGCAACCCCTATCCAGTCTTGATAGGAATTGCGTGGGCAATAGATAATGATGCAACCATTAACCTTAAGAGGAGACAAATGACTTTCGAAGGGAAAGGTTTGAGATTCATAGTACCATTGGACCCTTCTCAAGGAGAAAGGTACACAGAACCACTCAGAGATGAAGACCAGGATGTTTTGGATCATATCTACAATATCATAGCTAAGGAAGAAGATTATGTTGATCCTACTACCGAAGGTATCATGGACTGGCAGTGTGATAGCTCTTGCATGACTGATTCAAACGATGGTCTAGAGAATTGGCAGAATAGACTCTATGAGCTACATGGACATCGATGTGCAAGACTTACCAAGTCTCTCAGATGGCTTGGTTCATAGAAAAGAGACTTGCTTACCTTTGATGGATTGACAGACCCAGCAGATTTTACTATACAATTCTCAAAGTAGGTACCAGATTCACCGAAAATGGAGACTCTAGATTCAACATTCAGAGCCACTGCAGCCAGATGGTGGAATGGTCACAAAAATTACATTCATAGTTGGGAAGCTTGTTAAAAGTCTCTTTGCATGAGATTCATGGATCAACCTCAAGAGGTGCGAAGTAGGTTTAATGGTAAGACTAGCCCTCAGGAAAATTTGGAGCAATGCTACGAAACATGGAAGCATGTACCTCATGAAGAATGGGTACATAGGTTTGTGCACACCCTGGAGCCTATAGAAAAGAACTGGTATGTGGAGGTCGAGCTTCACCATGGTACTGTAAGTTGGGATACTCTTGTTGATAGTTTTGTGCTGACATTTTCTATTAATGAGGTTTGTCCTGCTTTGGACGCAGCTGTTAGGTTGATCCATACTAAAGTGTTTGATGATCAAGAAATAGCAGAATACCAACCCGATTGGAAGGAACAAGAAGCTAATGCAGTAGAATGTTATAACCTCACAATTGACGAGGATGATGATCCACGCTACATTAACATTCCTGAGTTAGAAGGACACTGCGAAGTACACGGACCAGTAGTCAAAGCACCTAAAATAACTCATCCCTTGAAGACAAGGACAGTAAACATTGGATCAGAATAACAACCTAATTACACTACCATTGGAGATTATTGGGATGAATAAATGGTGAGCAAAGTGACCCAACTTATCCATGAGTATCAGGACCTATTTCTGATGAAGTTCTCAGAGATGAAAGGTATCCTTGGTGATATAGGAGTGATAAAAATCCCTTTGAAACCTGATACGAAGCCTATGAAACAGCGCCCTTATAGGTTGAACCATAAGTATAAAGAAAAAGTTAGAATGGAGCTAGATAAGATGCTTGCTGCAGGAATCATTGACCCTATTGAAGAATCCGAATGGGTCAGTCCTATGGTGGTGCAAGAGAAGAAGACTAAGGGAGAAATCAGAATCTGTGTTGATCTGAGGAAGCTGAATGATTCTTGTTTACATGATCCTTTCCCTACTCCCTTTACAGATGAAGTTTTAGACAACGTCGGAGGTCAAGAAGTGTACTCTTTTACTGATGGATTTTCAAGTTACCATCAGATCAGAATTGCTCCAGAAGATCAACATAAGACAACCTTTGCTACAGAAATGGGATCCTTTTAATATACAGTTATGCCCTTTGGATTGAAGAATGCACCTGCTATGTTTTCTAGAGTAGTCATCTCTGCATTTAAGGAATTTATACATAAATTCTTAGAAGTTTATTTTGATGATTGGACTATCTTTGAGTTACTAAAAGACCCTATTGCTTTTGCAAGTAGAAAATTGTCCACAACAGAAAAGAATTATATTACAACAGAACGAGAAGGTCTAGCTATCATTTATGCAATGCAGAAGTTTTGACACTATCTGTTAGGATCTCATTTTAAGATGTTCACTGACCATTCTGCTTTGAATTATTTGGTTAACAAGCCTGTGCTAGGTGGAAGGATATGCAGATGGTTAATTCTGTTTCAGGAATATGACTTTGAGATCATAGTCAAACCTGGAAGACTTAACTTAGGTCCTGACCACTTGTCAAGGATCGAGTCAGAAGAAGAGCCCACTAGTTTGAATGAAGGTCTTCCAGATGCCCACTTGTTTGCCATCCATATGGTTGATGACTATTTTCAGGATATTGTTCAGTACTTGTCTACAGGATTTGCACCCGCCGAAATGACAACGCAGCAGAAGAAGCAGCTAGTGGTTAGGGAAGCTGACTTTACCCTAATAGCAGGACAACTATATAAGATGTGACCAGATGAAATGCTGCGCAGATGTGTCCTGGAGCATGAAAAGCCATTAATTTTGGCTGAGGCACATTCTAGAGCAGCAGGAGTGTTACGGAGAGAAATTCCTATGGCTTGGGGTACCACAACAGACAGCTTGACTCCAGAAATCAATCTTTCCCAATATGCAATAGAAATAAAGACATCTAACACTAAAGGATCGAACCTCGTACCTTATTCCAGACGGTTGAAGTAGATCCTCGTTGAGCTTTCCAATCTTCATCTTGAATTGTTATAACACGTCCTCAACAACAAGTAAACAATACAAGCATACTATATTTCATGGTGTTAGATCTATTCTAGCATATATAATCAATAATGTAAAAGCATTTGACATATTCCAATGGAAACAATATTCATTCAAATACACATTACTGGATAGGAAAAGATATTTCTATTAATATGAATCTGAGATTACAAGTGACAACCTCTGACAGCACGTCTGCGAACCAGAGAAACTGAATCCCCCACTTGGGCCTCCATCACCTCAATCCTCCATCACTTCGATAGCAAGCTTACTATCAAAAGGCAAGCTTGGGAAGAACACAACAGTGTTCCAAGGGACAAAGGGATGGAGACTCAAGCATAAGTTCTGGCAACAATGGACTATAGTTTCGATACTCTCAATTCTCTCTTATGCTTTCAATGTACCAAGGGGTTCCTTATATAGCTTTTGAAAGGGATATTGAAAGGTCAAATCCGTGTGATCTCGAGGCATATAGAAGGCCACGAGTCATATGAGTGGGATCCAAGTCAAGGAAAACTCCAAAAGGATTTGGATTATGCACACATCCCTATGTACACGACTATAAGGGGAATATCCGCGTATGTACGCGGTTATCAGGGAAAAAGCCGCGTATATCAATTTTCTTATGTTTTTAGGGATGATCAAGGATAGATCAAAAGACAAAAAGTGGTCCATAGGGGCTAATGAGTCTACAGCGGGACAGGGGAAGGCCATACAATGTGTGATTCACCTAGTGTGGTGAAATCCGCTATAACAGATGCCCCCTAATGTATGAGGTCAGAGGGGTTATGTGATGGATGAAATACATTATAAGTCCATCCCAGAAAGGAAGTGATGAAGGTACCCAAATGGAAGACCAGGCACCCAATCAGCATAGTACCATAATACAACTCTACATATAATCTGCAAATACATATAGCAGTCCTGGATACATAAGAGTACAATGGCCATGAATAGGCATGAAACATGATAGAACATATGTGGTCATCGCCATGTACAATATACATAGATCAGAATCTCCATGATGAAGATATACAAAGGACCATGATCTCCACAAAGGCTGAAGATATACAAGATCAAGATCTCCATAGTGGCTGGAAATGTCTGACATATACTGGAACAAGTCACAAGAGCTGAAATCTCATGAACACTGGCATGATCAAGGAGGTAGCATATAAGAGATGCCACCAATCTGGAAGGTATTCTACACAAACCGCTACGAGTACATGTCCTACTATGCGAATAGAGGTGTCGAGGTCGAACATAGTAGTCCATCGTCTGATTACCGGTCATTGATGTATACCGTTAATAGACGCGAGATCACCCACCGATAATGAAAATGGGAATCAAGGTACTAGAGTGCAAACTAAAAAGTGTGACTAAATGTGTTGAGGTCGAACACTTGAGAGAGTCCATCGATTAGGGGACATTGATGTATTCCCAAAACTGTCGATGGTGAGAGAACCTGCCACTGACGACTGCAAGTCTCAAGGCACTCAAAATGAATCTAGACTCCAATCCTAGAATAAATGATCTGAAGTCGATGGGATGAAATCCGCTGGAAGGAGGGAATTAAGTCATCCCCCATCATCCAACACGAGGTACTCAGCAAGGCTGTCTAATGTGGAAGGTCTTGATCATAAGGTGCACGAACCAGAACTGGACCAGGAATGGCCGACATGCAAAGTCAAGATAAATGAGGAATGGTCGACTTAGGTTTCAACTTCCTTCGAACAAGAGCATAATGGCGTATGGTGACTAAATAAAGGCAGCATAGACTCAATATACAAATTGGGACATCTCTATGACACAGGAGGCATCAATAGAGGCTCCATAGGGACTAGAATCATAACCAGTCGGTGGAGATAAACTCAGATAAACGAGTACAGCTCCTAAAGTCAAACTATAACCCAAACAACGGATGTGATATACAGTGCTCTGTTCAAAGGCGACACGACTTGATAGCTGCCAAAGATAATATCTTTTATTGTCCGGCTTTTTGGTTTTTTGATTTTTTTTGTCTTTTTCAGTTATTTGAAAAGATTGAAAAAAGAATAAACTAGTTTTATAGTTACAAACTAGGAGGAGACGAGTGTCATAAGGGTAAACAAACTAGTTCCATGCAATGGAACATACCTTTTCTCAATGCAAGGAGACATGTGTAGGATATCGACACTCAGGGGAAAATCCCCTCCTGGTAAAAGGGAAATCAAGCTGCGAAGGATATAAAAATGGCTCTGCATGGCTAGACATGAGACAAGCTCAGGCTATATGGCTAAAACACAATGTCAGGGGAGCCGGCATAAAGCTCAATAAGCTAGGAAAAGCTCATGATAATGCATCCACAACTTGATACAAGGGAGTCCGGAGGGAACATGGCCAGCATAAGATGAAGAGGAGTATGAGGCTCTTGCGAAATGTCATGGAAATACTATACAACAGACTCCCACACCCTAAAAGGAGAAACATCGGCATGGGTACCAAATACAAATAGGGCGCTAACTAGGGTACCCATGTAAGGTGAGGCTCTACCACTCATATCATGGCACTTCTAAAGCAGCAAGAAGGTTTCGTGACATAATAGAGTGGGTTCGTATCTAAGGATATAGTGACATGGTCATAAGGTCATGCAAAATTCAAATGGTGGTGAACCTAACCTATATGCCAGTGTAAACATGATACCTGAGACGGGCATGAACGGGTCAATCCAAAGGCTGAAACGGCACTGTAAATGGTCTTCTACATCACAAATCATGTCAGAAACGGTCCAAAATGGTTATAAACTGTCAAAACTATAGAAAAGGGGGTAAAAATTTTCAAATATTTTAAAATTTTTCTATAAATAGTAAAAAATAGAAATCATTTGAAACTTTTACCCATTGGAGCTCTGATTTTCAACTGCAAATTCCAAGAGATCCAGCCGGCGGAATTCACAACTGTTTCTTCCAGGTACTTACTCATGTTCTCAGCTCGCATTTCAATACAATTTTTTCAAGTTTTCATGGTCAAATGAGCTAGTTAAGGCCAAACTTACATGAGCGCTATAGCCCACGTGGGTATCGAAGCTTTTTCCGCGTATAGGGCTGGCTATACGTAGAAAAGGGGCTAGAAACCGTGTACATACACGGCTATTTGTAAAACAGTCGCATATGACGCCGCGTAAATGATTTTAAAGGAATCTAATGGATAATTGGTCAAATTCTCATGTAGGATGGTGCTTGAATGGCGAGAATATGAGCATGGTGAAGTAGAGGAAGCACTAAGGGCCGATGTAAGGGCTCAACAAGTATTACGTGCATGTGGACTCTATAAATTCTGGGGCCTAGGTGGATTGAGGGCCAAACCAGGGATGCTACAGATGCTGGTAGACTATTGGGATCCAGAATCAAAGTCTTTTCGGATAGACGGTATGTCCCTCACCACACTACTACATTTTGACCAAAAATCCAACGGCCATCATGTCGGATTTTCGACACTTCCCTGTCGCATGTACGACACTTTGATTTTTTTTTAAGCGTCGGAAACTTGTCATCGGTTATCCAACACCTAAGTAACCATCAGTTAAGAGACACCTAAGTAACCATCGGTTAAATTTAAAGCGTCAGTTATGCGACAGAATATCTTCGACGGTAGTGAAAGTTTTTTAAGAAAATAACCTTCATGCCGTCGGTTAAGCGACAGAAGGGCCATCGGATAAGCGACGGATATTAAGAATAAGCGTCGAAAAAGAGACATCTAGAACAGTCGGATAAGCGACGGATATTAAAATAAGCGTTGGAAAACCGACAAATAGAACTGTTGGATAAGCGACGGATATTAAGAATAAGCGTCGGAAAAGCGACATCTGAAACCGTCGCTTAAGTGACGCTTGTTGAAATTTTTTTTGAAACAAATACCACTAAACCATTTCCTTCAAATTCATTGACATCTATTTGGTTATATTGTATCGAGTCTCCCAAAACCATTAACAACCAAATTCTGCGTTCAGTTGTTACATTGTGCAAAGTGATGTGCATGGTTATTCCAAGAGGCACACCTATAACAAATTTAAGAGAATGCTCGTAACTATTGTCTAGAACAACCAAAACTACTTTAATCTCTTTAAGTTCTTCATTGAGTGGTATGGATTCAAGGAAAAAATGTTTAGGTAATTCCTGAACAAGTTTCAAGAGACATGATGAATTTGGATCGCCATCACAAAGTTGTTTCTTAGCTTGCTCTAAAAAGTCAGAATGCTCCAATCCAAGTCCTTCATAGAGTAGCTCAGTAGAAAAAACTAAAGACTTCAATCTGGTGAATATCCGAGAATGTACATTTAGTCCTGTCACAGAAAACCTCAACATATAACTGAGGGCATTAAGCTCAATTATCCGCAGCTCTTGTTCTTCACCTAAACCCAAAAAGCAGTTCACCATTCTTCTTAATGCTTTGTCTAATTGTTGCAGTAAGCGTTCTGATGAATTTATTCCAGAATAACATGTATTTTGGCGGCTTCCAGGTGTCATGTTGGCCCACAGTTTTGCTAAAAACTGAATTGAATATATATAGAGAGAAGAAAAGGCTATCACAGAGCTAGGCCCTTCAAGATTTCTTTGAATTTTTCCCAGGTCCTCCCTGCACTCACTGTTCCAAAATGAAAGTTAGTGGTAAAATATATGCCATGCAAAGAGAAAACAGAGGAATGAAAACTAATTTTATATAATTCATATCTGTTCTACTCAATATTGCATGAATAATCATGATGCAATAAGCAGACAAAACTGACATTAATGTTTGCATTTTCATAAATTCACACTCTTATGCAAGCTTCAACACAATCAAGATTCAAGAAGCAATAAAGCAGCGAGGCACAAGGAAAAGGATAAAAATTATTTCAGGTGCATCAGTGTCCTTTGCCAATGTCTCACAATGTTTTAACAAATTATTTGGAAATCCATCCCCCATATCTAAAGCTGTGAACCATGATCTTGTATTATTTGTTTTTCCTCTAAAGTTTTGGCATATCTCCTTTCCCTCATTCTGATATGGAACTTCTGACCTTGGTGCAAGCAAGCTTTCATTATTGCTGTTTCTTGAAATTCTCTGCCAATCTTCTAATGGTGGACTCACAATATCAACAATTCAATTTAGATCATACAACCTAGACCTACAAGGTGTTGTCGTGGATGTAATGTATGGAAAATGTAATCAGAAAAGTGTTGTCGTGCAATTATTCTATGAAATAACACTTTATGTAGCAGTTTATTTCATATAAGCCTCTTAAGCATAATCATGTGTCTAGCATTTACAGTTCTCCCTATCCCTTGGGGGTGTCACACATTATCTATTTCACTTCATAATTTCCAATTAAGGAAACTACCAAAAGCATTACATATATCCAAAACTAGCTTCACACATAATAATATAAGCCAACAAATAATTCAAACTTGCATGTGCGATTGGGAAAACTTGAAAGGGAAGGGAACTCTAATGTCACAGAACCATGGTAGCAACCTATTTAATCATATGATGTACATACCTTGTGTAACCTAAGGCACCCTAGATATTATTCAAATGTGCACACACCTAGACACTCCAATTCCTGCAAGGTTGTACACTACAAGACCAAGCAGTGCTCGAAAAAAATTGGTGACCTATTAGTGAAGGTCACTCTCTTTGTATAATCAAGTAAATTTTTTCCTTAACTTTGCACACTTTTCCATGTACTGAGATCATAGGTTTTGAAACTCTAGGTTAATAGGACCACATCAAACAGCTTGATTCTGTCAGCAGTGTAATAATTGCACATAAGACCCAAATTCCAAGTATGCCTTTGACACAAATTTTTCTCGTTTGTTCTTTATTTTAAAATGATGAATTGTATATCGATTCACTAAAAGATTACACATTGTGCAACAAGGAGAAACTTCATCCATTACAGATTCAAACAGTTCATAGCATCAGCATCTAATAATGACATGTATATCCACTGTTGTCTCTTTTGATTTTGCTCAAAATACCACTTCATCATCCAGACAGGGTACTGAACCAGTCAACACCAGCCAAATGAATTCATCAATGGTTGACTACATTAACACGTCTACACAAACAAATAAATTCAAAGAACACATGGCAACACAAACACAGTTGTGTGTCTCCATGGATTTTGAACCTGATCTCCCCTAGGTCAGAACCGGCGATTAACAATTGAACAACAACCCAGTTGACATATATCCCCTAGTATCTAAGAAAATGTTGGAAAAATTTATTTTATATTTCATGTTTCTTCTGCAGAATCCATCATTTCAAGACCAAAGAATTTCCATTCCACTGCAGAGTCCCCAAGTCAACTGATGGATTTGACCTCTATGAGACCCGTAGGCATCTTGTGAGGTACATTAATATGATACTCAGTTTGCAATTGTACCTTTCTCTTTCTCTTTGGTCCATGTTAAAGTTACACTGAGAATATAATTATTGATAAAATCCAATACATAATAATGATGAAGATATCCAAATACAAAATGGAACACATGATTAACCAGAGTCAAGTCAGTTGAAGGCTAGACCACCAGTTATACGCTCAGACGATTACAACTACAGGTCATCCCTTGACCACCGTATGAATGTACCCTGAAGATATGCTATGAATAGAAAATATCATAACCATGTTGGGATCGGATGTATCTTTCATTCTTTGTGGCCTGTTATCACTTGAAACAGGAAGGTTTCGAATGATAACTTGGGACAAGTGTATTACTGTCACCTACACTTTCCTCTCACTTTTCAGTGCTTTTCTGACCTCAGTGGGGTGTCCCTATAAAAACTTAGAATTCAAAATTTAAAGATGGTGATTAAATCTAAAATGATTAGTGCTAGCTATCTGAGCAATGTATTCAAATGAAGACGGGTTAAAGTGATGATGAAGTAATTGAATTAGGCATCCTGATCTAGAAGAATCCCAAAAGAGTAGGCACATCAATCTTCATACCAAAGCTGGGTAGATGAATCCCAACATCAGGAGAAACCCTCTACAAAATCCTATCCTACTCCTATAATAAAGTGAAGTGAATCTCAAGAGATATACTTACAATGCAGCTTCCGAAGAATAAATAGGGATGGAGTTTGAAACTTTTTTGCAATTCTGTAAGCCAGAAAGGACAGAACAACAACTAATTTGGATCCCCCTGTAATGCCCCCAACCAGATTTATACCAATTTCTGAGTCAAATTCCTGTACATTTTGGTGTGGGACTTTTGTCAAACAGTCTACTAGTCAAATCTGGTCTGCTCACTTGACAAACACTTTATATGGATAGCCAATGATTTACTGTAGCTTTCAGGTCAGTTTTAAGCTAGGTGTTGGTTGTATAGTTGAATAAGAATTTGGTTGTTTTATCTTTATAACATTCAACCCCAACTTTCTAAACATTTCATCATATCAAATAACACTTGACAGCAGCATGACCTTAACTTAATGGGAATTGTGGCCAAAACCTTTAATAGCAGAAATATAACAGTCCTTTTTACAGAGTTCACATACAAGGAATTAATTCAAAATTTCAAACATTGCATAGTCACTGAGCTGAGTTTGAACTTTGAACATGAATCTCAACACCTTCACACAGTAGATGTCTATCCTAGGACTGTAATGGTTTGGCTGTAACAAGGCCGAGGAAGAGTAACTGTATACTGAATGCGTTGTAAAGTTCTGAGCCAATAAGATGAGATATTCCTAGACTGCACTGAACTTATTTTGGCTTGGGTTGATTAATAGTTACTGTAGCTACTGGGTGAATCACTATTTAAGAAGGCATTGTTTGGACATAACTGGCTTTGGC
>LPNX010587403.1:1589-21011 GCA_001517045.1 Pseudotsuga menziesii
TCTAAGTTCAGCCCTAGAAATACCACTATTTGCAGATTTGTTTACTTTGGTAATTATCTCTCGTTTTCTAGTCTTAGCTTTCCCTCTTGAATATTTTTGACATAGATCTTGTATTTCGTCAAATGGAAGGTAAGAAATATCACCTTTGCCCATAACATTTACAATATCTAAATACTCCTCTCTTATCCCTTTCAAAAATACTGTTCTAATCATCTTTGATGTTAAGGAATTGTATTT
Source organism: Pseudotsuga menziesii (assembly GCA_001517045.1). Lineage (NCBI taxonomy): Eukaryota > Viridiplantae > Streptophyta > Pinopsida > Pinales > Pinaceae > Pseudotsuga > Pseudotsuga menziesii. The sequence goes on from LPNX010587403.1 coordinate 1,827, forward strand.
AGATTTTTGTAAATTATATGAGAACCTTTCCAAATATTCCTCTAGACTCTCATCCTCCTGTTGGGTCATGCCAAAGATATCATCTTTGAGATCCTTTGATCTGCAATAGGCTTGATATTTCTGGAGAAAAATCTTCCTCATTTCATCCCAACTAGTAATAGAGTGTTCTCCTAGGCCCATAAACCACTTCAAGGCAGCTGCCTTAAGGGTAGCAGGGAAAAGATGGAGCTTATGGGTATCATCAGTATACCCATAAGTTCGACACAAAATGTCAAATTCAAACAAGAAAGAGTCAGGATCTTCAGAGGTTAAGCCATAAAAATTTGGTAAAACAGAGGGTGGAATGTTCTTCATCTTGACATCTTCTCCTAGGATAATACTAGTGTCCAAAATAGGGAATTTGAAGGTGGCCTCATGATCCTCTTCTATCTTTTCATTTCTCTCATGTCCTCTTTCTTCTTCTCTTTCATGTCTCCTCTCTTCTTCTCTCCTCTTCTGTCTACGTTTATTTTCTATTTCTAGCATCCTCTCATATTCTCTTCTCTGCTCAGCTGTTGGGCCTTTTGACGTTTCTTGCTCAGACATTTTTGAACTACCAATTGTTGAAAAACCTTTTGGAAGAGAAGCTCCTGTTAGTTCTGTTTTTGGGGGGGTTTTAAGAAATCGTCCTTTTTCGTCTCTAAGTCTTGACATAAAAGTAAAACCTACTCTGTGTTTTTATGTAAAGTTTTTGTTTTTATCAAAAATCTAAGGTTCCTAAGGCTGCTCCTACAGTGCCTCCCCGGAAACGGCGCCAAAATGTTGGGCTCTGATCTATCAGTGTTAATCAGAACTTGAATTTAAAATCAATCTGGGTTTGTGAACTTCGAGACACATCCAAGTTTAGGACAGAGAAGCTGGACTCAGTTGGAATTTAGCTAACTGGAAATGAATCTACTGATAGAAACTAAAACACTGCAGCTTACTGAGACAAAATCCTCTTACAAGGGTGATTTCATTGTTTCTTTTTAAACTTACAGTGGTTGATTTGTGAAAACATGAAAGACTGAAGTAAAGAAAAGAAAAACAATAACAAATCTAAAACCTAAGCTCAAATCACAGAGTTCTACCAGCGCTGAAGACACATTCACTAATTAATTTCTCTTACAAGACATTCTTCATAATCTGTAAATGTTCTTTACCATTACTCATTTGGATTCTCAGCAATATATAATGAATTAAATCTTGATTTGCCTTCAACGCATTCAGTCTTAACCATTAAATAAAACATAGTTTATCAAAATCGTGGGTGGTATGCAGCACAATGAAATTTATAATTTGAACTGTAAAGGGAAGAAACAGAGCATCAAATAGAATCAATGAAGAGATGAACTGAACCTATGCTGCAATTTATGAACTAGAAACTACAAAGAAACCATACCAATGTATTCAACGCTTGCACAGAAGGGAAATCGCTGCATTCATTGATTTCTACACCGGCAAATGAAAAATGTGCGAGAGCTCAACAATGGGGGCCCTCCAAAGATTTACTCCACGCACAGGAAAGAAATTACAGAACTAAAGTTTGATAATCATTCACCAACGAGAGTGTTTACACAGAGATCCCACAAATTGAAAACACAATACATTTCTCTTTCAAAAATCGTGATGCCCAACTTCAATATTTTGGAATAGATTTATACAAATTCTAAACTAAACTGAAACTGCTATAATCCTGCTACTAATTAATGCTAGAGGCTGCGAGATCTTCTTCAGGATCGTGGGGTTCCACGAGATCAGCGTTTGCTCCTTATTTTATGTGAAATGCAGAACGGGTGGCCACATTTGACTCTGCTTGACTCGCCACCTGCACAGGCTACTTCATCTGACTGTTAGATGTTCGTCCATCTGTGGACATTAAGGATCCATTCTTGATCTTCCGTTTCCCTCCTAGCTGTCCTGTAATTACTCAACCTTGGAGGAATTGCGGGAATTTAGTACATCCCGTAGTCTAAGCAAAAATCCTAGTTAAAATGCCTAAAAATTACAAAACTCAATTTATTAATAAGCAAATGACATAATACCTTTTTAACCATAGTTTATAGATGGACTTTAAAGCTCTTAGTCAAAATGGAGGTTTTATGAAGGAAATGAGGGTTATATAAGAGGCAAAAAGGGGTCAAAAACAGTGCCCAACAGTATGTTTAACCTTGAGCTGTTTGGTGGGAATGGGAAGCTTTTGGCAGAAATTTGAAATGGGTAGAGCACCATTTTTTAAAATCATGTTTTTTATTGCATGGGCAAGAAAAACACCCAAAAATGCATGCCATTCCCTCATGCCTTCATGTTTCACCTTCCCTCATGTTTTGAAAAAATTGACAGGACGTTTTGTGGATGGATCATGGATTCATTCATTCATTCATTTTCATTCAAGCACGCAGAATCACACAGAAAACCTCGGAAAATTTTATCCTTGACATTCTTTTTTTCCTGTCTTTTCAGTTTTGTTTCCTCCTTCATGATTTCCCTGTCTGTCAATCATTTTCCTGAACACGCATACATAGAACCATGTTTCACATTATGAACTGATAAAACCAACAAGAATATTTGGATTTTGGGATGGTATCAGTTGATCTAGCGCATGCAATGCAAAATTTTTTGCAATTGTTGTGTGTGTGTGTGAATTCTTTGGCCTTTGTAATGTTTTCTTAAACCTAGAACTATGATCATTGTGTGTACATCCTTGTTGGCCTCTATAATGTTTCCTTAATACCAGAACTATAATCATTGTATGTACATCCTTGTGTGGTATCTGAACTAGCTTGGACAAATGGAAATGGAGTCTAGACTTGCCTGATGAGCCTAGTGTAAAAATGAACCTCACAGACATATCTAGGGGGTTGGATTTCTTCTTTTTACACCCGAGATAGAACTGGAGAGGGAAGGCTTAGCCCAAGGGACTATGGAGTAGAGAAGGGAATGATTCCTGGTGTTGGTTGTGCAAATTCTTTAGAATCCAAGCTATATTTGGTGCAGGTGTCCATAGCTCTAGGATTGAGCTCACTAGCCTAACAATCAATCTTTCCACCTCCTTTCCAGCTTAATAAAACCAACGGGTAGTTTTCTTGGTCATGTCTTGTAAGAATTTTGACTATGTGTGAACCACTACCTGTGTAAGCCTGATAAACCCAACTGTGTCAGCTTAGCTGAATTTTATTGTATCCTCGGCTGTGAGAGAGTCTGCTAGTGTTCCTTATTCCTTGGGGAAATCATGCTCATCTTGGGGGTGGCATTGTTTTTGAGAGATTGATGAGTACACTGGCCTATGGTTAGGTGAAACATTGCAGCGACATAGCTGGTTGCAGGACAAGCTTGTGATAACGATAAGTATTTCTTGTGTTTCAATCCTTGCATCTGTATTTGTTTATAAATGAATATGAATATGATGAATGCTTGAATGGAATCTATTTGATGCATATGTATATTTCATGGATGATGTATATGTGTATGTAATTTTATTTCAATAATTTTTCTAAGTTGTTATCGAGCTAGATCGGCCGGATGGTTATGGCTCGAATGCTCAAAATCAGTTTTAGACTTAGAAATTTTCATTAGCAGATCAAATTCTGCAGATTTAATATTTCCGTAACTTGTGGGATGTGGGATGTGAAAATTTTCTTTGGAAATTTCTATCTCCACATTTTTTCTTCCACATTTTCCTTTCTACAACTTGTGGGATGCGGGATGCAGAATGCGGAAAAGTCATTTTGCGAAATCTGCTTTCCGCACTTGCAGAATGCAGAAAAGTTCTTTGGAAATTGTGATCTCCGTTTTTTTCTTTCCACAATTTGTGGGATGAGGGATGCGGGATGTGGGATGTAGGATGTGGAAATGAATTATGGTAAATTTTAATTTCTGAAACTCCGATATCCACAACGGTCATTTCCAATGTAGGATGTGGGGGGGAAGAGTGAAATTTTGATATGTTTTCGATTCTGCAAGTGAAGCTCTCCACACCGTTGATTGTCTGTGGGATGTTTCTCTGCCATCGATTTGTCTCCGGATGCAGAACTAAAAGAGACCGTTTATTTCTGTTGTGGTCCTTCTCAGCCATTCGAACTTTCTGTGATTTGGAGAAGATAAAGAATCAACACACGGTCTAGATCAGAATGTTAGAAGGAGGGAAATTGTTTCTTGTGTAGATATGAAAGAGGTTTAAGAAAAAAAGGAAACAGGAATCATCAAACACGTATAGAATCCATTGAGTATAAGAGATGGGTAACTCAGGTAGAATAAATTATCATTTTTCCTCCTCCAAGGAGGGAGTGAACGTGATAATCAGTGATGTTATGAGTCACTACTTAGTTGAGATGTTCAATATATCTACCTATTACATGCAACAAATTGTATTTTGAAAATGGAAACAACACCTTAGGATGGAAGAGATTTTAATATAGATACTGCATCATTATCCTGATAGTTCAGATATTTTAAACTTAGACAACAATTGAACCTAATTCTTTAGATAGATAAATTTAGGTCAGCACTAGTAACAAAATACATTGTCCTAATTATAGATCAACAATTATAACATATACTAATACTAAACATGGATTATATTTAGACAAAACAATGGTAAAAAATTATATTGAAATAACTTTTTCATGGACCAAACATTATGGCAAACATATGGAATAGCAATGAGGTGCAGAACAAACACAATAAGTGGGGTCAAATAATGAATGATAAAAGGTAAATGTTATGTACAACTAATGTGTTTTTTATTTTTTTCATTATTTTTTTCATTTTTCCATAAGGGAAGTTAGGTCAACCTCCTTAAAGGGTTTTTAGACTCATATATATATTCACAGCTGGAAGGTGGTTAAGGGTTAGGCAGTTTGATTGGAAGAACTTATTGTGGCAGTGAATCAACTCTTCACCTCCATCCACCAAATCTAGGTCACTACCAACATTGCTAGCGATGAGATCTTTAGCAACCTATGACCTATCATCCAATTTAATGTATACAATATATTGGTAATATGTGATTTAATCAATGATCCTTATAGTATTTTTATGGCTGTTGATTGTCAAAGATTAAAGTGTTGATAAATGATTGATAGTTAGTAGTTCAAGTTTTGATTCTTTCTTCACTCAATATGTAAATTTTTCATTTGGTTTCTTGTTATAGTCACTTCCAAAACCTATTCTCAACCATTTAAATTTAACACTTTGGAATCATCCTTTCTCTTTATCTTTTCTAAGAAAACCTAAGATGGAGTTTAGTAATATGTTTCATTTATTCATAATATGTGTGGACATCATATAAGGTTATAGTATTCACCTTCTAATGATACCCCCCATGTGATTGGAAAAACACCAGTCCAAATGAAGAGGATCACCAACCATGACAACAATTGGCCTACCTATAATAATCATGCAAATTTCATTTGTGGAGATTCATGTGATAAAAAATTGGTGTCATTGATGGGGAATTCATTAACCCTATAAATTCAAAGTGACATCAGTGGTATTTTATTTATAAAGTTATATTTTTTCATATCACTTCGTGACCTAATTGATTGTAGGAAATAATTACTTTGGAGCATACTAGAAGATCACTGAGATTTGATCCTATGCAAGGTATAGTTTTGGGCATCAAAAAACCATGTCACTTGTTCTAGAAAAAGAAAAATAAATCATCTTAGATTCTATTGTATTCTAAATTTGACTCTACTATCACGACTACCTCTCAAGTAGTAACTTCACTATCACATACAACTAATACTATAGCGACTAAAGCCACGGTAACTCCTTCTCTTGTCGGTAAGTTTTGCGATAATGAAATCTTATTCACCTTTAGTCATTTATTTTTCAGTGTTAGTTTAAACTCAAGTTAGTACAATGGTACTTCTAGTAGTTAGGTTACTATTATAGTTTATGTTCCCTTGATAGTTGCATATATTTCTAACTAGCTTCATAACATGCTTGTAGGTTACTATAGAAAATGGCTTCTGAATTTTTCTAAGAACAAATAAATATTTGTCAATGACTCAATGATCATTTGAGTGCATTGTTGAAATTTGTGGCTGAATTAGAAGTCAAATATCAAGCTGTGGTAATGAAAATGTTTTTGCAAATTCTCAAATGTGATGCACGAACTTGGTATAAGTCTCTACCCAATGCCTCCATCGATGGATGGAAATATTTTAAAGGAAATTTAGATAAAAATGGGATTACAAACATGATAATGAATTTGTATTGGGCATGTATTACTCAACTTGAAAAAGTGAAAATGAATATATTTCTAAATTCAATAATAGTATTGCTAAGATTTATACTAAAATTTATAGTCAAATACATCCTAATGAAAAATATTCTTTGCATTATTACTTTAAAGCATTCAATAAATCCTTTAGTTTTTTTTCTTGGGGAAAAGGATGTGAGGAACTTAGAGGGTTGTATTGTTGTTTTAGTTAAGATGGGAAATAACCTGTTTTTAGCGAAGAAAAATCAACGTAAATCCTTCGTAATATTTGATAAAAAAGGAAGGACAATTCAAATGTCAAAGAAGGAAAGTGAGAGTGAAAAATATGAGATGTCAACAAGGTTCATGGATATATTAAAAGACTATAAAAACAAGGTGCTATGTCTAGAAAAAAGTCTACAAAATCAGTAGGCTACCCATATAAATTAGAGTATTTTGTTGAAGGAAGTCCCCTCTAAATTTTCAGCTTGAAAAGAAATTTGATAAACATAATATTATGCATTGTTTAACCACTATTGTTGCTTATGTAATTTTCCCAAAAAGGAAGCAGGTTGCAAGGTGTTTACCAAACAACATACATGTTTCCCCAAAATTAGTTGGAAGATATTTCTAAACAACAAGATGGTTTCTTGAACATGTTTTCCTTTTAATATTTCAACGTGCATGTATACCAGGTTTTAATCCAACAAGAGGGAAACCAAGAAAGATATGTTTCCGTTAGATTTGGGTTAATTTAATGCATGCAAAAGCACTACCCAAGAAACAACATGTATCTTGTTTTTGTGTTTATCCAAACAACATACATGTTTCCCAAAAATTAGTGTGAATACATTTATGAACAACAATATGATTCCTTGAACATGTTTTCCTTTGAAGAATTTGTATTCTAGATGTCAAACCAATAAGAGGGAATCCAAGCAAGCTTTTTTACCTTTAAATTTGGGTTAATTCAATGCATGAAAAAATTAAAGTGCCCACTAGTGTGTATTCCCATGGAATCTAAATGACACCATCTCTAGTGGATAAAGTGAACTCAAAAGCAACAACCATAGTGACAAAAATCACAAAAGCTTATGTAAAGAGAAACAAAGCATCTACTAGCCCACCAAATAACCAACTCATACTAAAAAGGACACCCAAAAATTGGTTGCCCCATAAAAGTAGGATTCGTGACTCATGCTGAATCACAATTATGTGTGGTAAGTGGGATATCAAAGATCAATATTTCAATGCTACTAACATGTTTTTTTCCTTGTCAAAAGGATGCCATCAACAAGTTCTTGACTTTGGGTGATTCCATAAGTCCATCAAATGATCACCACCTAGTATGTCTTGGTATGAAAAAAGTTAATGGACCCCGCTTTTTATGTTCCATTGCTTTCTAGTAATAAGTTACTTAAAAATTATGTTGGACCAAGTAGAATCAATTATTGTTATGACTATGAAGGTGAAAGGTCTATATCTTGAGCAAATACAATGGTAGTTTTCAATTTCCTTTTCCTTTTCGTTTGGAATTTGATTGTACAAAAAATATGGTCTAATATGACGCTTTATTTATATGTCTTTAGTAGGGATGAAAATTGGTAATAAAACTATTGAAAGTGGTTTTTGATTCGAAGTTGATATAAAATTAGGTAATAGACCTCTTTGAGGAAAAGAGCCTAAGGATCAAGATGTAGAGGGATGAAGTTTGGGATGAGATTGAATGATTTGAATCATTTTCCATCAATGCAATTTTTAGGGCCGAAAACCAAATGGCCTATAATATGGCTTCATATTGTACTTGCTTTAATCATGCATGGTTATTCCTCACACACAACATACGGTTGAGGTAGTGTTTTGGATATTTGTCTCATATAATAATGGACGTTGGCAGTTTTTTTATAAAAAAAAAAATTAAGGTACTAACAAAATTGATTTGGCTAAGAAAGTACTAGAGATAAATATTGTATTTGAAGGGACTAATAGGATCATCAAATTTGGTAAGGGATGTACATAAGAGAAAAGGAAATTGAAATCCTTGGCAAGGGAGTACAAGGATGTATTTGTGTGGTCTTATGATGATTTAAATACCTAAGATAATAAGTTGATAAATCATACAATTCCATTGAACAAGGATGAAAGACCATTCAAATAGAATCATTAAAGACACATGAACCATAACGTAGCTCTAGTGATATAGAGGGAGTTACAAAAGCTCATGGATTGCCACATCATCAGCCCTATTAGGTATTCAAACTAGATTGCTAATTTTGTTCTTGTTAGAAATAAGAATGGATATATTGACATTTGTATTTATTTCAGTAATATTAACCTTATGTCTCCCAAAGACAATTATTCCCTTTCAAGTATGGAGCATGTTTTACAAAATATCATAGGATTATGGATCATGTCCATGTTAGACAAGTTCTTTGGTTGCATCTAGGTATCAGAATCCAACTAGATAGGTCGACTTAAAGGAGGGTTATGTTAGCCTTTTCAAGTATAAATAAGGAAAGTCCACCTCATTTGTAATCAATATCACGGGATCAAATAAAATACTTTTTCTCTTTCTTGTTATCTACTGGGTTAATCGAGTGGTGTGCACCTCCTTTGTTGGTAAGTTCTAGGAGTTTTCAAGGGTAAAGTTGATGCATGAGGTCCCTTTACTATCTTTCAAAGCTTGTATAAGGTGAAAAGATTCTTTGTTGTCAATGTTTCTATGTGATTGAGTCTATTAATAAATGGACAAGGAAAATGAAATACTATCACAAATGAATGGGGCCTATATCCATGTGAACTTAGCAACTAGTTTCTTTGAGTTTTGATTGATGAATAAAATGTGAGGAAGGAATGATCAATCAGATTTTTCTCGAGTATTTTTACAAAATTTACATGCAACAAAGATATGTTGGCTATACTAATTATAATTTTTTGGTACAACTTACCTTGATTTGTGGAGCTTGGCATTATCTTCTGTATCTTTACCTTTCAAAACATATTTCAACATACTACAAATATTTTCCTCTTGCAATAATTTCATGTGAGGAAACATCAAATAAATATTTTCATGTTTATGAAAATAACAAAACGAAGCTAAAAAAATACAGTTTGATTAGTATGTCTCAATAAAAACAACAATGATAATGAACATTTTATGGTTGATGAACATTTTTAATTTAACAGTATAAATTACAATAATATTTAAGTAAAACAATTGGTAATAAGAGATCACCTAAGGAGACATGGAGAACCACAACACTATGCATATAAGGCCATCGATCGCATGAAAATGTCAAATTTTCCTCTGAAATATGAAAAAGTTTTCCAAGGCTATCTGTAACAAGTTCCAATGGATGAGTCAAATAGCAATAGTAAAATTTAAACACTACAATTATAGACATAACTATTTTTAATGTATAATTCCTTACCATTCATTGAGCTCCTCTCTTTTTCGAGAATAATTTAATATTCTCTACTAAACTGGACCAACCACGTGAAGGTGGAATCTCTTATGGTCCCTACCCACCTCACATCACTCTTAATTCCCCAAACCCAATGCATCTACTTGAAAATAAAAATTTAGTGCAAATTCATTCATTCAATAGCTCAAAAAATTCCATTAAACCATTCATTAAACCAGTCGTTCATTCAATAGCTGATTTTTTTTTTTAAACCATTCATTCTTTCAATAGCCGATAAAACCATTCAGTAAACCATTCATTAAAGCATTCATGAAACCATTCATTCATTAATTAGCGGGAAAAAACCATGCACAACATTGTATTATAAAAAGGACTTACTCAAAATTTCTTTAGTCACTTATTTTTTACTTTTCATCTCTTTACAAAATGAGCAAGAAGTGCATATCCCAAAATTTGTTGTTTGACCTCCCTTCTAGATTGCTATCCACTTGGATCTTGTGGAAAGGGGCTCTCAATTGCTGCAATAATGTGAAAATGTTTCCTTAATTTATTTTTGTTTTTATAATTACAAGTATTTCATTTAAAAAACATTACAAGGGTGTTTTTTACCTGGCATGGGCACATCATGTTCTTCATTATCCTATCTAGCTCAAACTGTACAGTGTGACCATCTGCATGCTCTGCAGTTGAAATATGGAGAAGTACAATTAATTTTCATCATCTATAATTATCTATACAAAACAATAGCATATTAATAAGTTAATTACCAGGAATCGAATCATGATCTTTGACTGTTTGGTGTACATCATCAACATTAACAAGATCATTGATTTCCTGCTCAAAACAAAATAAATATTTAACGTAATTTTTTTGCAAAGAATAGATTGCATGACAATTAATAAATTTTCATTAAACTATATATTTTTTATATACTTGTACACCAGAAGGAACACCAGAAGACCATGTATTCACAGATCAACAACAACTTCAAAGCCATGTTGGAAGCCAAGCTTCAAGTCTTCCTGAGTGGGAACTTCTTTGAATCAGTCGTCCTGCATATTTGCATAACGTCATTAATTTTACATTTTGCACCAGAATAAAACGAAAATAATTTTATTATTTTTATTTCGATGCAGTATCAGGTATTTGATACTTACAAATCATGTCACCAAATTCGAATAACCACCAGGCCCAAGCTTTTGTTGACCAATTTTATCCAGTATTACCTTTTTGTCCTTTGATGTGTATCCCAACCTAATCAAGTTTTGATTTACATTAGTAGATGTTCCAAATTCGATATAAGAAATAATAAAATAATAAGGCTTACCATTACATTATGGAATGTATTGCATACCTCCCTGTTTCGGGTGGTATATTTCCTTATGTTCTCAGAGCCCTCTCTTTTCCATCTTCCACTAGGGCTTTCCACTCCCTTGATGGAAACATCGGCAGGTGCCCATCCCTAGGGTTCTTTTCTGAGTGAACCCTATATTGGTCACATACAATATCCATATGTTTTCCAGCCTTATTTATGACCTTTGTTGTATCGAAGGTATCTTTTCTGAATAATCCAACCAACTGATTAGTTAGCTCATCCTTTAAATATTTTTTCTGTCTGTCCCACCTTGGGTAGATGGTGGGCCCGAAGATGTCCAAGGTCAAACCATTTATATTTTTATAGAATTCATCATTTCCTACAAAACAATCATGCCATCATTAGTTTAAAAAAGAGTTTTTATCGGTATATTACAATCAAATTATAAAAACTAAAGTGAACAATCTATAATTACCTGGAATATTCTCTACCTTTATTGCAATGCATTCCTTGTTCACAAAAAATGTGATCACTATTGAACCTGTGCTAGTGACATGAGAAGATATAGGAAATTATGCTTCAACATCAACATTACTATCAGACTCTGGCTCCACCCCTTCTTCTGCACGACTGTTGTGCATCAGTTAGAATTGCTTTCACCCTCTGCTAGCATCAGGGGTGTCGTGGAACGTGTTTTTGACTACTCGATCAGAAAAACGGGTGGAGTATGTGGTTTACGTGGAGTGGTTTTCTCATTCGGCCCTACACTACCTTCACCACCAGTGTGTGGTCTCAAAAATTCTTGTAAATACAAACCATTCAATTATAAGTTCAATATCATATAAAATTAAAAATTATAATGTTCTAAATGAATTCATATTACAAATCTGCAACTTACTTTCAAGGCCTGAGCTCTCTGCATCAACACTTGAACCTTTGCTTTGATCTCATATGTCTGTGGAATTATGAATAGCAGATGACGCATATCCACATGAATTTTTTTCAAGGTCTTCTCTAGAAGGATCATCGGGTCTATAGAAGAACCAATGTCATCATCATTCAAAAACTGGTTGACATCAAAATCTATGGACTGATGTGTTGATGTTTCATAAACCAAATCATTTTCCTGCAACAAAAATATATAAAACATTGCTTAATTGTTGAAGCAATAGTCTGAGCAAAAAATTATATTAACAAAAAATATCTATCATGATAGATTCCTAGAATTACATCTAGGTTTACCTGATGCCTAGATGAATGTATGGTCTGATCAACTGCAGGGGAATTTCCTCGATCATCCACCAGCAAAACAAGTAGACAACATTATCATAATGAACGCAATTATAAAAATGAAAAAATACCTAACAAAATAAGCACTATGCTACATTTTATATATGTGTACAATTTTGAAATATTTAAATTGTAGAATTACATTCAAGTTTACTTGTTGCCCTGAGGCTGCAGTCATCTGATCAACGGTCGGGTGGATTCCCCAATAAACACTCTGCATGAAATATATACAATATGATATAAACCAAACGAATAGAAAATATTAATTTTTTACAATGGAATCGATGTACACCTGCTGCCTCAAGGCAGGTCTACTAACATCTACTATGATGGAGGTGCCCCTGACAGAACCCTGCATCAAAAAAATACAAAAAATTACCTAATGAAACAAAAATACTCACTAAAACAATTTAATAACATAACATTTTGACGTATACCACTTGCCTCGAGGATGGTGTACTCTGCTCACCAGCTACTGGAGTGATGCGCCCCCAATCACCTCCCTGCGATGTTGAGATAGGAAATTTAATAAAAAATTATAATTATTTGCTGAAAAAAAAATCCTAAATATGTTAAAATAATTAATAAAAGGTTAGGTAAATTGTTTTATGTACCACATCCATACTAAATGTGTTTGTATCTACTCGATTCAACTTGTAATTAATAAGAAGCTCTTCCCCAACATCTAGTTATTTAATCTCACATACAAATACGTGATTTCCTTCATGCCCCTCAAATATGCAATTGTGTCGCTTAAGTGTATACCCTGGTTGTGTACGGTTTACAAACCCCACAATATTCCCAATTGTCTTTGGCCTTCCATCAATGTACAACATTGCTCCTTTATTTTGATATTTGTTGTTCAGTTGTAAATAATTTGCTGACAACCCATATCTATGCATACTTTGTGTATATTAGACTAGGATAATCCAATAATTTTAGTTTTAAGAGGGTCCAACATACTCCATCAATTTTGTACATCTTTCGTCACCGACCTTTATGCCATCCATGAAAAACGACCCCAATCCATGTAATGACGACAATGCAATTCTATATATCCTCTCATTCACACAAAAGTCAGTTTTGAGTTGAGTAAGATCCCTAGGTACCCATTGTTTCACTAGATTTTTGTACCTTAAGGGAACCTCGATGTCTCCTATTGTCTCATCATCATAGAAACATGACCCCCCTCCCGCAAGAAACATTTCCATGTGTTTATTGAATTTTCTTTTGATCTTCTGACACTAGTTGATCTATCCCTTGTATACCTACTGGATGTCTCACTTTCCTCTATCCTTCCTAAACTACCCTCGCTCGAGGAATACAAGTCTAACAAATACCCGTTTGGTTCTACCTGCACCATGGGCAGAAACAAATTGGCAAACAAGAGAAAAATACCAGCAAAAACTTGGATAGACTTATAAACATGAAATAATAGTGATATCATTATCTTGAATAATATCAATAATTCCCTAGTATAAACTTTCATCAAATAGTCCTTTAACAAGAGATAGATATCAAGTGATTCCATAGCTAATGCTTCAGCCAATTTATCACAAAATACAAACCACCTTTTGGACAAAATTTGTAGGTGTAGCTTTTTAAATTTATTTTGTTTCCTCACAAAAAATATTAAAGACTGATTTTAAGGATCTCAATATATATAATAAAATCATTTGCTAAGATTTTGCAATTTTTTTCAGAAGAAAAATAGGTTCCTTGATATTCAATAATGGATCAAAGGTAACTTGAACATAGTCCTGACAATAAGTCATTCGAGATGTGAGTGGATATCAGTATCAACAACTTTCCTAAAGGGAGGAATGGAACCCAGAATACCAAGATGATTGAAGTATAAACACTATAGGGAGAACATAAGGATCCCAAACAACTTATCCAAGGGGGCATCGAGGGTGGAGAAAACACACCCATGGGGGATGAAAACAAAATCTATATCCCCAACTAAAACAAGAAAGATGCTAATGTATCCCAAAGTCGAAAGGACCAAAAAATACTATGCCACATAAATAAAAATGGTCTTAAATGAGTTGTATCATGCCTTCCTCAATGATTTCTCCTTCTAAAAGTTATGAGAAGGAGAGGAGGCCCGCCTTCATATTCAATTCTTCCTTGGATAAACGATCTGCACTCATATTGTGCTCCCTGTAGAATTGCGAAAGTCATATAACCTACGAATTGAATTCATCGGTAGTATAGCATATATGTCGGATTTAATGGATATCTAACGACAATTTTCACTACATAGATATTGGAAATCCGAGGAAGTCTCCTTCATAGAGGTTGTAATTGCCAATATGGAACATGGATTTGCAGTTGGCCCCAAAAACATATTCGTATCTTGGGGAAAATTGAGTCTTGATTAGTGGCATGATATGCCACTATCTTCACTGCTAGACAATGGCCCCATTGATGAATTTTCTATTTTTAAATTACTCAACAAAAGTGGACATTAATTATCCCAATAGTTTTTAATGTTGATTACCCCCATGTCCAAACCATATATGTACTTACAGAACCAGAAAAAGATCAATTCTCTTTTAGGGTTTGATACATGGATTGATAAATAATTGTTTTAACAACAATAATTTTTGTAGCATAAATTCATCAAACCTTCACCTGTTCAAGGGGATTTTGTGTTGTCTTTGTTAATATTATGTTTTAAAAGCTATCTTCCTGAATCCTAACACTCGTATATCTTTCTATCCAAGAGGAATAAAAGGAAAGGATTTTTGAAACAGAATGGCGAAAAATTGAGGTATGCAATTTCTGATTACCATTCTAATTTGTGATGTTATTTCCAGATATTATATTTTTATTGCACAGTCATTCTTTTCAAAAAATCAAGACTAGTCTTGATGTTAGTTAGGAACTCTTTAGAAGTTGGACGTATTATACTGAATAATCAACATACTAAGAAATGAAATAAAATGATATTTTGTAATCCATTTGGAAATGGGTTAAAAATTCTTTTAACAACCAAATTTTTAGCTTTGGATCCAATCTACAATCTATCGCAGTCTCTAATTGTAATAGAGACACACGTTTTACAATTAAATTTGGAGGATGAAGAGAGGTGCATTTCTCATCACCTCCCTTTCTACCCTAGCCACCATTTCCTGATTTTTCTTGCATACACTGAAGGCCATGGAAGTGTCCCCTATTCTTTGATTATAATTCGATGGTATATTATACACCCAATGGGTCTATATTGCTTCCCACACTCACCCCTCTTATGGTTTCCCCACATGTACAATGTAATTCACCAATCCATCATCACAAAACTCCCCTGATTCCACCCATTGTTTCAACCCCATCCCCTACACCCACATTGTCTCCATCAATTGCACCCACATCAAATCCCACCCATGTACCTACATCATCCCCCCACCCCCACCACTTCCTTAGAGCAAGTTGTCTAACCTAGTTCTCCACTTCCTAGCCAAGAAGAGAAATGTTTCACAATGCTTTAGATCTTCACAATGAGATTTATAAGTTCATTAAAATATTTTAAATGATCAATGAAATTAAAAAAATAACACATTTTGATTTTAATGTATTAATTTAATTTTGTAATTGTTGCAGAGAGGCATTGTTGAGAGAATTGGATTAAGGAGATGGGTAACCATGTTAGAATATAATGTCTCATCTTAAGTGCATATTTAAGATTTGAATTCTATTTATATTTATTAAGTTTCTACTAACTGATAGAAATGCAATAAAAAATTGATATTTTGTTGTTTCCCTTTGATATCCTAGAGAGACAATCTACACACAGACATAGGAATGCTCAAGCTTCCTCCAACTCAAAGAGAAGGATTATTGAGTTTGAATATGATCCTGGGGAAAGGGAGGGTGACCAAGGTGATTGAGACACCCACTATGTACATTAGTGATGATGTGTCATTTTGGTATTGAGAATTTTATTTGTGTCCAGGACACAACCTTCCCTTATTCCATTTTTGGGCATGAACATCTATTATGAATATTGGGAACAATGTTCCATTTTGTATAAAATTGTATAATTAGACCTATTTCAAATACAAATACATGACTTTCCTCCTATGTATATGACATCATGTTTATCCAATTTTACATTCATGATGTAAATTTGATGTTATATATTATGAATGTTACATAATTGTTCACGGTGAATGTAATGATTTCTACTTAGTTTGGTTAAATTAATTTATAACCTAATATCTACTAATATAAATTAATGGATAGGAGGATTATAGAAGGTATAAAAACAATTCAACACAAATGTTTTCTTGAGAAATTACTCATATGTTTTTAAGGAATTTATTTCAAATAATCTATCAACAATCCTTTACAATAATTCCTAGGTATGATCAACATCGGTATAACTATAATAATAACATTTTTTCAGTGGTTTTAATCTATTGCAAATCATTAATATAGAATTATATAGTAAGGGATATATTTAGGATTTTTTTAGACAAAGAGCTCTTTAGGTTGAGTCTACTAGTTGTTTGATTGTTCTAACATCAAAGCAAGATATTTAAAAGAAAATGTATACCAACTATAGAGTGTTGAATACACAAGAACATTTTCACATGGATATAGGAAAACATTCTTGTATAATAACCGAGATTCACAAGTCTATGCGCCTAGGTTAAATAATCTAGTTCCAACAACGCTACATAAAGGGTTCCACACACATGTGGTGCAAGGTCGAATTATGGGGTGTATATGTAAATACAAGTGAGTTTCTAGATCCTACCTTGGTGACATTGTGCTACATCCTATAGCATAATATAATACTATCAAAGGATGAAATATTGCAATACATTATTGCATGGGCTCATTACGTTACCAAAAGATATGACTATAGGCGTATTATCAAGTTTCAATTCTACAACTAGGGTGGAAATCAAGTATTGGTATAGCGTTTTACACTCAATCAAAGCTATTTAAAAAAAAATAAAACCATAATTGAATTTGAGCACAAGTACATGTTCCACATATCTAATATGAATATGGATGTGTATCTTAATAAAGAGATAAACAATTGTTCCGATCCTTCGGATCCTGGGACAACTACAACTACCTACACATTAGGTTAGATAAATAACCCATAGGAGAAAAAATACTTCTCAAGGATTGGAACAATGCATCCTATATAATGATGCATGTAGTTTTGTTGTTGGGTATCCTATTCATATTTTTTCTTTACATAGATCTCTACAAATGTTTGGTGAGTCTCCAACCAAGATTTGGAAAGTCTTTCTAAATGGTTACATGGATGGAATTTTTTCTCTTTGGTCATATCTAGGTAGGCACAAAATTAGACGATGAGGTTTTGCATCCAAGAATACAAAACCTCTTTGTGCATGTCACCACCATATTTAGTTATGAAATTATGATTCCTAGCTAGAATCTATAAGTTGAAACCATAGGTTGAATTTTAAGGGATTCAATGAATGCACATGTAAGTTCTTCTACAATGATTTGTAGACTATGTTTTTCATTGGAATATTAGTGATTGTTTTTAGGATCCATTAAGATGTAAAAATTTTGTAAAATATTAAGGGAAAAAACAATCACTAATTGGTTTTATGGTGGGTGAACTCCATAAACCCAACAAGGTTTTCAGGGAAATGGGAATACCTAGTGTTGGTTTTGGAGCCTAATTATCCTCCTGATGCAACCAACCCCTATCATTGAAGGGTATTGGTGCCATTGTCCTTGGTTAGTTAGTGGTTACATTGCCATGGTTTTGGGTATCCCATGGTTATCCCTATTTCAAAGGAAGGCATTATATTGTGGATATGTATTGTGGAATACTAGTGTGTATGAGAGAGAGTTTGTGAGAGAGTGAAGAGGAAATTGCAGCATATGTGATGCGAGTTGTATCCCTTAATTTGTTGTATGGAATAATAAAAGGAGTTGGTTTCTTCTCTATGTATGTAGCCCATATTGGGTGAACCACATATATTGGTGTCTCTATTTCATTGTGTTATTATGTGTTTTATTATCACATTTTATTTTATGTTATTTCTACGTGATCTTTCTTTCTAAATCATAGGGTGGAATCGAGGACTCCAAAAAAACCCAAAAATCATTATATTTGGGTAGCCATTAATCCTAAGGAATTGTAAGAAAAGGCATGTTAAAGAATAGTAAAGAATGGATATATTCCACTGAATTATATATTCAAGAATAGGGGACTCTTCCATGGCCTTCAGTCTATGCAAGAAAAAGGAGGAAATGGTGCCTTTCCTAAGGATCCTTGTTCTTCATATCCACTGAAACTAGCAACAAAGTATGCCCATGTAGTCCCTGCTAGCAAGGTTGTGAAGAAGGTGGATTTTATATATGCCACTGATATCTTGGATTTGGAGCCTAGGCTTTGTAGTCTTGTTCGAAAGATACTCTTAAAGTGTTTTAGGGTTTTTTTTAATAATTCTTGTTTCTTTTTTTTTAGTTTTTCTCAACCAGGTAGAGAGGCACACTGCTCAAATTTTGAAGATTCTGATAAACAAAAGCCTCATTATTTCTTCTACCTTTTCTAGTTTGATAAAAAAAATTCAAAAAACTTGTATTCCTTATGGATCCTTTTTATAAAATACCAAAGGAAAAACTGAGGATTCATAGCTAGTGGATGTTAATTAATATAATGCATTTGAATTTTTGTACCATTCCTCTTTATTGTAAAATTAAAAAATCTTCTCCATAGAGTTTTGAAAATTACAATGCATTTGTAATTGTAGTGCTAAACATGCAATGCTCAGATAAAATTATCATGCTTGCCAATCAAGTTTTAAAAATTTATAAGCACTTGGAATGACCAATTTAGCAAACTTGAAAGGATCGGATAAAGCATGATAACTTAGGTTTTAAAGATTGATAAATCATCAAATATAGCATGTTTAAAAATAGACTGTTCT
>LPNX010587403.1:21750-26750 GCA_001517045.1 Pseudotsuga menziesii
ATAGTGACGTGAAAATGCTTTCATATCACCCAAAATAGACTTCTTGACATTGTCATTGATATTGTAAACTCGTAAGGACCAAGAAAATGTAGACATCATTGACATGAATACCCCTTATCTCTGGCTCCTAGAAGAAAAACAAATTAATTCAAAAACAGTTCTTCAAATACAGTGAATTTGGCTCTAGCAAACTTTGATTATTGTGAAGACTTGGATGCACCTGTAATGGAACTAGCATGACAGAGTCTAGATGGATCTTAAGTTTTAACCCTCTAAATACCCCAGACCTCTGGCTCTTGGAAAAAATCAAACTACTAAAAATAACAGTTTCTCAAATATGGTGAAACTCACTCTAATAAACTATGATTGCTAGAGGCATCTACATACATGAAATATGTCGGACAAAAGGGGCATTAACTTCATGAATCCCTTATTTAAAAACACACTCATTTAAACTAAGTTAGAATAAAGTGAATTGATATTACTTGAAAGAAAGGGAAATAAGCAAATAGCATCATCCATCTATTAATCTTGAATAAAGAAGAGAGTATGAAAGTGGTCAAAGTAAAAATTAAAGGCAACCTGTGCATGAATTGGTTTAGTTTCACCATGATGAATATTGTTGTCTATGATTGCCATTGATGACAACATTAATGACAAAGGTGAAGTGTGATGACATGACATGAAGCCAAATCAAGCAAGCAAGTGTGTGGTTGGCAAGAGATGAAAAAACACAAGGACATTGGATGTGGGCATTGAAGCCATTGAAACACCTAATGAGCCAAATGCCCCATACTGTGATCATTTCAATATGACTTGGAAAAGGAAAACAAGGATGATGGAAATCAAAGGAAAAATATCTGACTAAGACAAAAGCATGATATGGCATTGGACAAAGATTTGGCATGCCATATTGGTTTTGGAACCCTTAGAGATAGTCATGGCACAAGCAAAGGTTTGGCACCCACACACTTTGTACACTTTGTAGCATGATGGAACTTGGACACATCTGGAATCTTATTGATGAATATTGTGGGTTGAGAGTTTGAATGTCAAAGCAAGAAAAATTATATTTGCATATATACCAGTTGGCTTGATAAATAAAATTTGATCAAACATAAACTGGTCGTCGTGATAAGCTTTTACAAATCAACGCAACAGACATGAATTTAATTATTAATTTAAAAATAAATAAAAATTGTTATGATAGGTTGACTACAAAAAAAATGGTGGAAAATTAGTATAAATAGGCAACTCACCTCTTTCAATTAGGAAGTGAATTCATGTGTGGAGAAAGTGCTTTGAAATTCGGTATTGAGTCAGCTACACACATGACTGATGTTTTCTTGGGTAGGTTCGTGAATATGGAAGACCACTAAGGCAGTTGCAATTAGAGGACAAGAAAGAAACATTTCATCTTTGTTTTTCAGGTGTCAAAGAAGGTCCAATTCAATCTTCATATTGAAGTAGCAACATATTAATATTTTTTATGACTGCTTGAATTGACAGAAGCAAGTTGATGGCTGCAATTGAATATGATAGCTGAGTGTCGAGATGATGTGTAGAAGATGAATTGGAAGGGATGATCTTGTACTTGATGTATATGTGATGGGACACGTGTTCATATGTAAATACAAGCTTTGTCTTTTACATGTTTTCTTAGTAGGATCTAAGAAACGACCAAGTAGAGTCTTGGAGTAGAAATAGGTGCTTCTGTATTAGTATGTGTTGATTTAACTCATGGTTTCTGTCGTTTGAAATACAAAAAGATTACAAAGATTATATCTTATGTCTCTTGTGCAATGTGTTGGTGATTATGTGTTTAATTTGATGAATGATTAATGATATAGGTTATTGATGAATATGATTATGAAGTAAATGTATGAATGTAGATATGAGATTTTGATTGAAGTTGAAATTTGGATTAAGATTAATCTCACTGATTCACCTCCCCTCCTCTCAGTGAGCCATTGTGTCTAACACACCATTCCACTCTGTCTTGTATTAACAACTAAGAGTTGGTTTTTCTTTCAACCCTATATTTTTGATAGGGAAATGAACCTTTCTCATTCAATCACATTCAAAGAATGGGCTAGAATAGCTTGCTCATAACGGTGATAGATTATACTAGAGTGAGTAAATCTCTTCTTCCTTGTTTTCATGTCCCCTCAAATCATTATACTCAGATAAGTTATAACATGACCTAAGCAAGAAGGAAAGGCCCTATATTCACCTTAAATCATACAGAGAAGAAATCAAGTTCACATAAATAAAATACATTACATAAAATAAAAGATCGAAATAAAAGTTATTAGCGTGTGTAATTAGGGGGTAAATTTCGAGGCCATTTTAAGGCCTAGAGCATTCAAAGGCAATTTTTGTGTATTCTTGGCAGCATAAAAATGAGTAAAGGACCAAGACTCGTACCTTGGCATGAAGGAAGAATTATGGGAAAGTTTTGTATATTGAACCAGCATTATGTGCATATTTACAAAAGAAAGCCATCTTATTGCAGAGGTTTTGGGCACTTTTCCACAAGTCTGGGCATGAAAACAACCTCAATTTTCATTCGCATGCATATTTTAGTAGTTGTAAATAGTCAAGACAGTTACCCTAAGATGAATTTTGGGATACGTGAAGGATAAACAACAGTAAAATTCTTCTTTTGGGATAATGGTCTTGCATTTTAATCGGTTATAAAAAATTTTCCATTCTAGAGTAGACTAGTCATATATGTAAGCGATAAAGAAGCTACAACCAGGATTGAACAAAAGAATATTAGTTTTACAAATCAACAACTTGTATTGAAATCTCACACAAGTTTATGATATGTCTGGGATTATCAAGGTATTTGTATAAAGACCACAAACATGTCAACAACCATCTTATATAGTTGTCTACTATTTTCATTTATACATTTTCTCATTTTTCTTGTTCTAATGCTAGACAACATCATATAATTGGTGCATAAGATGATATCCTACTAGTAAGACCATAGCACACAATAAAAACCCATTAGTTAAACCATAGCATTAAAAGTAATAATGCAAAAGCATGCAGCTTAGCAGCACACAATAAATACCACCTGTTAAGACTACAACATGTAACTGAAATAGCACACAAGAGATAAGATCATAAAGGTGGCATTCACCAGTGAAATATCACATGGAAATATCAATATGTATACTACCATATGATCAAAATACAAACTCTGTATGAATACAGAGGCCTTAATTTGAATAAATCTTAAAGTTACTAAAAGATAGTCTTTTGATGAGTATTTGATGCACACACATTCTTAGGTTCCATGCATCCTAAATCAACCATGTGATCAAACTGAAAACATTGTGTGAATACACAGATCTTAATTTGAATAAATATTGATGATAGTAAAAGATAGCCATTTTATGACTATTTGATGCAGACAATATCTTGGATTTCATGCAATCCCACATCAACCAGAATATATTTGTATTTTTGTTTATATTATTTTTTTTGCATGCTTAAAGGTGATTTCCTTCTTAAATTCAGCGATGCACATATGGCAATATGCTATTGATTGAAGAGTTGTGGTACTACGAGGGATTTATTGGAGTAGGGCCAAAACACCATGGGGTTATCTGTTGCAAACCATGACCACGGTTCAGTAAAACACTTGAGCACTAAGAATTTCTTGGATTTAACCTAAATCCTTCTTTGGGTTGATCCCTTGAGGGGCTTGGTCTTACACATTGAGGAATTTTTGGAACTACTCCACAAACTCCACCGAGGTAATTTTGGTCAATGCCTAACTCTATAAGTTGAGGAACATCATAAGCTTTTAACACATTTCAACCCATAATTATGCATAGTCATTCCAATATTCCACTAAAACAAACTTATGAAACCCTCGTTGACACTTATTGGATTAATCCTTAAATAGACCTAGAGAAAAATTTCACATTAGGTTTAACCAATCAAAAGAACAACACATGGTGTTTCCCATATCAGATGTGAGTCAAATCCAATCAACAATGGACATGCAACATCACATGTCAACACAATAAAGGTAATTGACATGTGTCATATACGACATCAATAGATGACTTATTTAGGCATTGAGACGCAAGAACCCTAAAGTCTAGGATAAACAATTCCATTGGAGTCGAAGTGTAAAACTATTCACATTCTTATTGATGTTTGATGTTTGTATCTCAATGGAAGTTTCATCCTTAAATTCAAAGTCTGCTAGAGATTTCAAATTGAAATATAACTATATTCTATTTGTTGCAAAGTTGTATCACAACAAGAAATTTCATTGAGTTATGACAAAATATTGTTGGTGCAGACCCTTGTAGAGCCCAATGACACTGCAATGTATCTCTCAAGCATCGGAGATTTCCCAAAGTTACTCCAAGTCATCCAATGGGGTTATCCTTCGCAATATTTAACCACATCACTCTGACACATAAATAAATTATTATAACTACAACAAAGTCTCCACCTTGGTAATCCTAATCACGAGCCCACTATATTGGTTGTGGAACACAACTTTTCAACACCATCCAATAATTTCATTGGGACAAACTTACAAAACCCTTAACTGCACTAGCTAGGGAAATCCAAACCCATGCTTGACTATACTACTTTACACTCATATTGACCAATTAAAGGATTACACACATAATTATATACTCCATTAATGGGTCAAAACCAATCAACAAGTGACACATGGAATCGCATATCAGTACAAAGAAGGAAATTGATGCCTGGCCTTCAGCCATGTCAAAATAAAATTAATCTAAGCATTGTAGGGGAAGAACGCAAGAGTCGAGGAAAGACAATTTCTATTGGAGTTGGAAGTGGTTGAAAACCATTATCATTCTACAATTGTAATACTATGTATAAAATGTAAGACCATGAATAAATAAGAGCTTTTGGCTCTCACAATAAACCTACTAACAATTAACCTACTTACATACTGAAGACATTGCAGGCAGTCGTATTGAAGGAGCAGTAAA
>LPNX010587403.1:34250-43394 GCA_001517045.1 Pseudotsuga menziesii
TCTTCTCATCACAGGAATTTCTACAGATCCATCCCTTTTTCATGCTAGATGTAGGTCTAGCCACCATGTAGGTCTTCTTCAGTGCTTATGTCTGACACTTAAGTCAAAATGGCCCGCGCAGCAAATTTGATCATGTAGGAACTAATCCTATAATCATATCAGAAAGGCAATGCCCAACACTCACATCTGACCATGTGGTAACATATCCCACAACCCTATTAGAAAGGCCCAACACTCACATCCATTCAACAAATGATCAGAAAGGCCCAACACTTACACTTGGCCATGCGAGGAACCAATCCTCCATGCCAAAAGGCTCTGCACTTACATCTGACAACCAATTTAAAAAAGGCTCTGCACTTACATTTGTTCAACCAATGATCAGTAAAGACCCAACACTTACATCCATTCAACCAATGATCAGGAAAGGATCTGCACTTACATTCGACCATGCAAGGAACCAATCCTTCATGTCAAAAGGGCTCTACACTTACATCCAACACATGCGAGGAACCAATCCAACATGTATGCTTGAAAAGGAGTGCACTCACATCTGATCATGTAGGAACCAATCCTATAGTCCTATCAAAATGGCCTCTAGTCCTAGACTGAGCTACCTGGTAACTGACCAGGCACCTCCATTCCCAGAATGGCATTCAGTGCTTATTTTTGATCATGTAGGAACCAATCCTATAGTCTTATCAGAATGGTTCAGCACTCACATCTAACATGGAAGGAACCAATCCTCTCACCATGAAAGAATGGCTCAGCCCTTACATCTGACCATGGAAGGAACCAATCCTATCACCATGTCAGAATGGCTCTAGGTCTCATCATTTTCCCTCGGAGGAAATATCGATCAAGAGAACATCAAGCTTCTCCCTTAAGTACTTGAACTTCACCCTAGCCAATGGCTTTGTCAACACATCAGCTATTTGTTCCTCCATCGCAACATACTAAAGCTTCACTGCTCCCCTCTGCACCATATCCTTGATATAGTGATACTTGATCTCGATATGCTTCGACTTATCATGGAACACTGGATTCTATGACAAGTTCATGCAACTCTAGTTGTCACAATGTATACAAGTAGCATCCATCTGGAGATCAAATAAATCAGACAATAGCTTCTATAGCCATATTGCCTCATAACTAGCTGAACAAGCTACGACATACTCCGCTTCAGCTGTGCTCAGTGCCACACAGGATTGCTTCCTGCTAAACCAAGATATCACACCTGATACCATACTGAATAAACACCCTGAAGTGCTCTTCCTATCGATGGCACTCCCTGCCCAATCTGAATCAACATAACCCTCTAGGTTAATTTTCTGATTTGCCTCATACTAGAGGCCATAATCAACTGTACCCTTTGCAACCATCAAGTGAACATGTCTCAATGTGTTCACAATAAAGCAACTATTGGGTCTTGTTTGTGTCAGGTCAATTAATGAACAAACCATCTGACGATACATTGTGGCATCAACCATCTCTAATGAAGCATCAATCAATAGCTTTAGGTTCGATGCCATAGGTGTGGTCATGCATTCCATCATCCTGAACCTATTCAATATCTCTACTACATACTTTCCTTGTCCACACTTCCATGCTTAGAAAATAGTGCGTCGACACATAACAGGAGCATCACTGGTATTTTTCCTTCAACCTTGAAGCAAAGGTTAGAATCCACTTTACTCTTATTAAAGCCTAGAGTCATTAGTAATCTATCCATCCTTTCATACCATGTCAAACCTTAGGATATTCTGCAGTCACTCCCTCTGAAGCATCATACTCCCTCTATCTTTCATACTCTATGCACTGAAACATTTTGTACCGGATTGACAAGTAGCTTCCTATGCTACTAATCTTCTTTGTATCCATCTAGGATCACTAGATACCAATATCCTCTATCTTGAACCTTTTCAAAAGTTCTTCTTGCACCCGTCTGTGAGCTTGCAATCCTCTATAGTATTTCATCTTCAACCTTGTAGCAAAGGTTAAGATCTTAATCAAGCTCCTCCTATATGTATTATCCCATGGGTGTCTTCTAAGATTGTACAAGGTCTTCTTTCATTTTCCCACATGATTCTGCATGTCATGTGTCTCAACTCCCATTGGCTGCAAATGTCTCTTCATAGTCTATGCCTTCTTTTCATGAAAAGCCTCGTGCTATGAGTATTTCCTTGTATCCCACGATGTTTCCATCTACTGCATGATGGAACTATGGACTTCGCTTCATGTATTGATACTGCATCCTAGACATCATTCTTCTTCAACTAGACTTCCCTTCCTTCTTGGAAGGTTCTGCATCAATGATGTCGCTGCATTCATCATATTATTTTTCATCTTGAATTGTCGTCACTTATTCTTCGAAACAAGTCTCATCCTTCTTTACTTGTAGGTGATTATGTATGTGATCTTTCCTACAATCCAAATGCATTTGTATGGTTAGAAACATTTCATAAGAAATATTCATAATGGAAAAATCTTTATGCATAAATATATGATCATGCAACTGTTTTAGGCAATACAACATTCATCCATATCTCACAAAAACTTTCTAGATTCCTTCCATCTCTACCAGGACAACATTGAGATTGTGCACTAATCCAATATGTCAGCAAAGATGTTTCATTCTAGATAAGAAACAATGTAGAGTTTTATAGCACCATGAGCTACTTACCCATCACATGCATATTAGTAGTATACTGTCATTAATGCAAACATTCTATCATGCATAATACATCAACTGAATATAAACAACTGCATAACAAAACAATATCATGAAATGATAATCGATTACTTATATTTATTTGTTTCGTGGGTTGACTCATTCTTGAGCCTTCAGCTTCATCATCTTCTTCATTCATAATAGCATCGTTTATTAGCCAAATGCTAATATGGATAAGAGGTTCTTCAAGAGTTGATTTCTTCATATTCCTCATCGCTTGAGGGATATTCTTTGGATGGTGAGAGATTGATCTTTAGTTTCTCCCATATTCTCTTCTCTTATTATGAGTCGAGCTTCTTCTTCTTCCCAGAGTCTGCTGAAAGTAATCACTTCCTTCTAGCACACATTCCTCGCATGAATGAATCCCATGATCATGGTAGGCCATTCAAGGTGGCTATCACCACTTCTACATTCTCCACTTCTTCTTCTACCGCTTCAAGTTGTTCTTTGATTTGAGAGACCCTTGTAAAGTATGACTGTATGGTCTCTGCATTCTGGATCTTCTCATTCTTCTTTTACCGCTTCAATTTTTTCTTTGATTTGAGAGACCCTTGTAAAGTATGACTGTATGGTCTCTGCATTCTAGATCTTCACATTCTTCAACTGGTTTCTTAAGGCCATATTCTGATTTATGTTCTTCCCTTCAAATAGCTTGGTCAAGGAATCAAACATCTTCAATGTCTTTAGAGAAGACACTTGTGGCACAAGTTAATCCATGGTTGAATCAACAATGATCTTCTTAGTCTTGACCAAGTTCTTGTGTAAGGATTTGAGCCTCATCTACCTCTGGAACTAGAACCTCTCTATTCATGTAGGTGTCCAATTCATTTTCTTCAGAGAGATCATATACTTCCATGCTTGGAAGTTTTCAATTTCACCAAGATTATCATCAAGCTGATGTGATAGATCACTTTGAAATGAGAACCTCAAATGAAAATAGAAAAAGATTAGATCTTACCAATTTGAGGTGTTCGTCCTAGTTTCGGAGCTGGCTGATCTAGGGTTTGTGAGAGAAACCATAATTTTCAAAATTTTGAATATTTCAGATCTGATTGGATATAAATATAGATCTCTTAAATTTGAGTTGTCCCATGTACTTGTTTTCTGAAAACAGTGGAGCGAAGCTTCTCGAATGGGAAGCCCTAATTTTCCAATTTCTTCTACAGAAATGTCTGTCATTGTTTCTATGATATCTCTGAAATTACTAGTCCTCTATGTTTGAAACTTTGTATTGAGGTATCCTCATATGTCCCTGTTCCAAAACCATAGGTTTTATCAGAATTGGGTTCACCAATTGAGACTTATGATCATTTTCCCAAGGTTACCTGTTAGAGGACTCTTCCAAACAACAAATTTGTACGGACTTCCACGTGTCATTGTTTAATTTTCTAGGTATGAAGTTTAGAAAACCAAAAGTATAGTCTATGCCCTTTCTAGAACATCTATATAAATTTCATTTGGACCTTTGTTTCTCAAGATATATCAATTCTCCCTAGGTGTCCTTTTTAGGGATGAATTTTGGAAGAGGCTAGAACCCTAACGTGGAGGGATCATATATCCCAGAATATAGTGAATCTAATGCTGAATTTTGGATACAGTGTAAATCAGGGTTATTTTGGAATCCTATGCAATTTTTAGCTCCTGAACCATTTCCAATCCCTAGACATAGTGAATGTACCAAAACTTAGTAGTTTTAATATTTTAGGGATTTTCCAGCTCGGGGTCAAACTAGGGTTTGACTCTTCTGGAGATTCACCCAACCAAAAATATTGACCTAGGTCTCTAAACATTGATTTTTATGAGGAGATAAATCCTATGCCAAGCTCACTCAAAAATTCCTCTTCTGCAAGAAGCCCTAATTTCCTGCACCAAAAACTAAAAATGCTCGGAATCGAATTCCACTTCGACAGAAAGATGCGCCCTTCAATGGAGAGTCAACCTAGCATATTTTGCTGATGGAGTGTGGAGAGAGACCCAAAAAATTAAGAATCCCTAGCTTCTGCAGTTGTACAATTTCTTCTTCTCAAGTTAGCTCTGATACCATGTTAGATTTTTATCATTCAAGCTAGCATTATGATCTTAGGATCTTTAACTGAGTGAATAACATGCACGACAATAAAACACAAGAGACAAGAGACACAAAGAATTTTCCTCAGGGAAAACATAAAGGAGAAAACCCCACAACTTCTTCAGAGATAGAATCAGCACCAAAAGTAAAATCCGAAACCATAAGGATGATATCCTGACAACAGTAGTCTCTCTCTTATCCCAACAAATTCTCCTCTCACTCATGCGCCCCAATCAGTGAGTGTGTGTGTGATAAATAGAGAGGATAACTCTCTATTTATATTCTTTCATTCACTTGAAACACACTCCAACATGTCATCCTCACTTACTAGAGCCGACGTCTCTAGGAGTGTCTAATAACCCTAGTGCCCCACAACTTGTGGGGAATTTTCCTCCTCTGACCAACAAGGAGGTTTATCCTTAACACAATGGTGGGGACTATTTCCCTGAATTACAATGACTCACCTAGGGTTGACTTCTCTAGGATAGTATAATAACCCTAGGGCCCCACAACTGCGGGGACTTTAACCCTTGACCAATAGGAGGGTTACCCACAATGACTTCACATGACTTGTTTATATTATGGAAACTTCCTGGAATAAACATCAGGGTATGACATGACTCAATTACATTATAGAAACA
This sequence comes from Pseudotsuga menziesii, assembly GCA_001517045.1. Classification (NCBI taxonomy): domain Eukaryota; kingdom Viridiplantae; phylum Streptophyta; class Pinopsida; order Pinales; family Pinaceae; genus Pseudotsuga; species Pseudotsuga menziesii. The sequence continues at coordinate 39,691 of LPNX010587403.1, forward strand.
TCCTGGAATAAAAATTTGGGTACAATACATAAGATATATGGATGAATACATTCTGAAGTTACAATTACATCAACTGTTGATGATGATGTTGATGATGATGATGTTGATAATGATGATGATGACGACGATGATGACGACGACGACGACGATGATGATGATGACGATGACTACGATGATGATGATGTTGATGATGATGATGTTGATGGTGATGTTGTTGATGATGATGTTGATCATGATGATGACGATGATGATGGTGATGTTTGAGTTTGGAAAACCTTTGATATCGATGTTAATTCATGTGTCTAGGTGACATCAATGCATGTGTTTGGTATATTTTTTTTGCAAATGAAATTATATAATAATATACAAATATTTGGATACTTGTCATGGATTATGTTAGCCTCATCTTTTCTCCTATCTGTAATATGATCTCATTAATGTTAGTTACTCTTTTTAAAACAAAAAAGATAAAATAATATTTCTAATTAAATTATTGAATTTTTAGTACCAATAAAATTCAATATTTATATTGCAAGATTCAATCAAAATATATAGAGTAGAGAAATTATTGCATACCTTGTACGCTTCAATAGTATTCATCATATTCTTCATCCAAGTCATCAGATCTAGAGTCAACATTGTAAGGATTGTCCATATCATCATCATAATCTAAGTCAGTTACAATCATCATGTCATCATCGATATCATATTCATGGGTATTGTCTGATACATCATCTGATTCAACTAATTCTTGGACATATTCTTCTGGATCATCATGATCATCTAACTCATGTTGATCATGATCTTCATCATCGTCTTCTTCTTCCAGGCCATCTTCATTACCTTCCTCTAGGTTATATTTTATCGGCCTTCCCCTTGGATTGTGTCTCATAAAAAATGACCAACTCGCTTTACGTGGAACCTCAGAGTAAAATACCTGTTCACATTAGCTTGGAAGAACATACGGCCATGTTCCTGGATCAAAGAAACATATCTTTACCATGGTAAATCCATTATCATGTTCAATAATAGTTCTATCGGGGTCACGTTGATTCAATCGTAACCTATACCATTTGAAAATGAACATAACTAACTTAAAGGATTTAAATTCACACTGAAGAATATCTTCCAGATACCCATAGTATCGATTTTCTAGTTTTGGATGTCTGTCACTTCTAGATGAAACATTGGTCACCTCAAAGATGTCAGATATCCCTAAATCTAATGTTTTCTTTGTTTCATCCAACTTTTTGATGCAATATCTACAACCATTGCACACCATATCCTTATGGTGTTTTACCTACAACAATCCATACACAACAAGATTACATAATGATTCAATATTTATGATTAAGTGCATGTTTATGCATCCATACAAGGAAAAAAAAATGTGTACATCAATAAGTAATTTCAAAAAAAAATGAATTAGAGTGGTTGATTAATATGCTTGCCTGCTTATATTTTAAACCATATGCTAAATTGATTTCCCTTCATGTAATATTGGTATCTCCATTGCGATGTGTCACTTTAACCAATGAACCACACCTTCCCATGATATTCCATGACCCGATTGTTCACATCGTTCAATCCATAACTTCATCCGGTCAATATTTTTTGTGATGTATAAATGAATTGTATCCCACTCTCGACCAACTGCTTGATGGCAATAAAAATTAAAATTCAAGACAGATGTAAACTATCTTAATAAAGAATATGCTCTTAATTGATGCAATAGATTGAATATGCAAATAGAATATGTTATATGATCTATATACATAAAATTCAACAGTAATATTAATTAACATCCACTAGCTAATAATTACCTTTCACCTTCCTCGATCTACATTTCCCCTTCAGGTACTCCCCTTCAAAATTGTTATTGGATTTTGTATCACAAATGTGACATAAATTGAGATTTGATGCTAAATTAGGAAGATATTTACTAACATAAAACATGTTTTGGTATACCATATATCCCTCCATCATATAACCCTCAGCACATGCTCGTTTTCTAACGAAAACCTTCATAAATTTCAAGTGCCTCTCAACCATCCATATGGACCTTGAGTGCACAGGTCCACACAATTCAATCTCCTCAACTTGGTGTATGAGGTAGTTTTCTCATGCATTCAAAAGTGACAAAGGTATATGCTTGTGTATTTCACACGCGAGACGAAAAATTTCTCTCCTCTAGTAATTTATATCTTCTTTAAGGATTTATTTAGATGAAAACCATCTACAAGTGACGCAAAGCAATAACGATATTTAACAAAAAAAACATTAAATTACATAACATGAATTAATGCACAGAAAAAAAATATAAATTATCCGATGAATTAAAGAAACATTAAGCAAATGCAAATAATCGCTAGTTACCTCATGTATTTCCCAAGATTATATATAACTTGTTTGACATTGTTATCGAAGTTGTCCGGGAGAGAGAGGTAGAACATACTGTAACAATATACAAACCACATCATTTTTCAAACAAAGAGTAGACAAACAAAAAAATGAAACTATGCAATGGAATTAAAAAAAAAATATATGGATATAACCATATTAATTACCTTCATGTAGACACGTCAATCATGTGTTTTAACCCCCACAAAATCACCTTTCTTTGTTATGATATTCTTCATGTTCGCACAAAATCCCGTGGGAAATTTAATTTTCCACATGACTTCTTTTACAAAACTAATTTGCTGCTCCGTAAACATCCATGGAATTGATTTTATATTAATTTGGTCTACATTTCTATGAAATCTAATGGCGTCTTTCATTGCATGGTTTCCTTCTTAAATGTCTTTGCAAAATTTCACAATTTTTTCTTTGTCGCACCTTAGCTCCAATAGTCGCCATAATGTTTCATTCACATTTTTTTATATGCATTGTATCAAACATATGAGAAATTTGTAGGTGGTAATAGTAGGGAAACCTACTGAATTGGTTAGAATAACTTTTCATTCCTCGTGGAAGACCATTATTGACTTCATGATCACGATGGACATCATGAATATTAGTTTATAAATAAATTACAGAACTCAATTATGGCCACTATAGTAAACACCACACAATAAGAAAATACATAACAATTCATATATGATGATCCATACATACCATCTTGACTATTTCTATTATATTGCAACTTCCAAAGGTGAGGTGTCATTCTCGGTGGTTTTAATGCAGTCTCTTGCTTCCCATTGAAAATATTTTTGATGGTTGTTCTATACTTGTGATTCTTAGAGAGAAAGTGCCTATACTCATGAAAGACCTCCTTTCTTAAGCATTTTGAACAATGAGATTTTATCTTAGGACCACAAACTGGACATGCAAATTTTCCCTTTGTCTGAAGATCTACAATATTTAGATATGGAATATCTATGTCAATTATAATTAGATATAAACTATATTAACTACTTCATAAAATTAAATGCATTTAAACTGGAACTTAAAAATAAAAACCACAAAAATGGGTTAACCCTCAGGCATCGTGAATTGTCCATACAAGCATTACATGGAATTGAAATTGCATTTGTCGTAGGTCTAGATATGTCATACATACTGATTCCATTCCATAACTTTAGTAGTTCGTCTATAATAGGTTCAATATATACATTCATACCTTTGAATTGGAACTTACCTGATTCATTTGAAGTACATATAAAATATACAATTATGAGAACCATTAAGATATATAATCCATA
>LPNX010587403.1:44811-86695 GCA_001517045.1 Pseudotsuga menziesii
TCGACAACATTATATGCTCCCTCTATATTGACAACCATGGATGAATGTTATTGTTGATAATAAAAAAATAGGCCACACCATGTCAATGGATCTCATCTGTGCAAATGGATTATCACCATCTGCTGCTAAATAAATCCTAAGATTACGAGGTTCTTCTTTAAAGTAAGGTCACTTTTCCTCCATATCTCTAAATGCAGAACCATTTGCAGGAATTCTAATAAAATCATCTTGACTTTTGTTGCTTGCATGGTAATCCATAAATTGTGCTATGTTATTGCACCTGAATAGTCATTGCAAACATGGAATGATGGGAATATAACAAAGAACCTTGTGAGGGACCATTTTTGTTACTTGATATGTTCGATATCTACGTATATGACATTCCGTACATTCTATTACAAATTCATTATGATTATAATATATAACGTGCTCATTAGGGTATGCATGAATTGCTTCATAATGCATTCCAATATCTTTCATGATGGAAGATGAATCTCGATATGTGCGAGGTAAAATATTTGATGGTGGTAATAAAAACTTCAATTATCAAGCTACATAAAATAAAAATAAAAATAGAATTAATATAATATATAAATAATATTAACGAAACACATTTCTTCCGTATTAATTTGAATTATGAATTGACAATACAATTATTAAAGGAACAAATATAACCTTTATCATGAATCATGGATCAATGTATTTGTACCATCGTATTCAACTACGCTATCAGTATGATCATCTTCTTCAATAGGATTATTAATTTTTTCTCCAGTAAGCATAGCTCCATGTTCCCCCGGTACTTGTTCTGAAAGAACTTCCTCTAGACGATATGTCATAGGATGTATTCTCTTTATAATTACATGAATACATAAATAGATATAATTTAATATAGGAATATTAAAATAATACATACATTTAACAAAGCAAAAAATATAAAAAACTTTATAATGCTAAAGTTACAAATCGACGATACTCATTGTCATAACCCCAAAATTTCATAAAAATTTAAACTTTTTTAAAGTAACATAAAATGTCTGAAATCATAGTTTAGTAACTGCTAGTGGTTAGCAGAAAATGAAACAGTTTAACAATTTGTAATGATTAGTTTCAAATAAAGAAAAAATAATACAACTTTATTTTTTATCAGTTATATAAAAAATGACTTGCATTTAGTTGCTTCTAGCTGTACTGATGATTTACTTTTTGTCAAGTAGGTGAGAAACCATGTTTGAAATCAGGCTTACTTAGCATTCTACTAACTCAAAGGATTTCTGGTTCTTACAGGTTCAGCAAGTATGCGTTTGATCAAGTAGGAGTTTATTTTGAACTAAGTCGAGATGTACTTCTTAAGCATGATAAGATGCTAGTATATAAATTGGTTATTAAATGCAATATTCTGATGAGGTAAGGTAAATTCCTTCATTGTTTTGGATCTGTGATAGTATTTCCAATTTAGCCATAATGACTTTATCCTTATCATATTTAATGTTGTTTACAAGATTGAGTTACTTCATGGCTTCTGTCATGAAGATTATAGTACCTAGTCAATTATAGATTCTTACAGTGAGCATAGAGATCAAGATCCTTTCATAAAAAATTTCTATTGTATTATGATCTTACTACTATTGTCATGTTTTAAAAGCTCAAGTGCATTACTCTTTATGTATGGACATAATCCTATATTTTTCAAGATAAATTTTACCATGAGCTGTTAGTTTTGTTAAGAGAAACTCTTGCAATGAGGTTTGTCTTCAGTCTCTTTGATGAATCCTTCATTTAGCAGCATCGAGTTTTATGTGAAAAGTTTAGAGCTATTAGTTTATGAAAGATATTGTAATTACAACATATCCTTAATCTAATTCTATCTTACTAGTCATGAACAATACCAACATATTTTCTTTGTTTATAACCATAATGCAATTGTTATTATAATGTTACCATACTATACTGAGTTGTAGTTTATAATAATAGGATATAACAAAATACTATGTGTAACATATGGTAGTTTCACTACCTAAAAACTTCTATCATAAGGTCAACATAAAAGTCGAAACATTACAAGTGTTGTTCCTATATTATACTAGTTCTAAAGAAAAGCATAAACAATAACATGATTGTCTCTATAAGCAATCATAAGAACTATCCAAAAGGTCGTAGTCAAAGTTAGAATCAATATTAGGAAATGTTATATTATGGTCGACTCTTCATGATTGTATTATTAGCAAAGGTTATGCACCTTTCTACTATAGTCGATGGCATGATTAGAAATAATTGGCAATAATATAATTCATTTTCGATTTGTAGTGTTTGAATATTGAAAATGACCCACACTTGGTTAACAAATTTGGAAGGCACGTGGTCTAATATCCTCCATGCATTGGTGACTTATAAAGAAGTGAAACCCTACTCCTTGGCATTTGGCTCCGAGGTTTTGTATGTCTGTCAGCTGAACTGAGAGATTCTTTACGGCCATGAGAGGCCTACTCCTTCTCTGCTTTCTAGCTCCATAGTATGTATTCATTGTAGAGTGGTTTTGGTACCAAGACTTGTGGTCTCAATTTCTCTTAGGAATAAATATTTATTGTGCGAGTAGTCTTTACTTCCTCGCTTGGCTCGAATCATGTACATGGTTTAACCTTGTCACTACTTGTTCCTTGCCTCGGCATCATGGAGTCTGAGTACTTTAACCTTACTGCCTCTGTTGCAGGGTTTAACTTGAAGTTTTCCTTGGTTGGTATAGATGAGATAGGCGGCCGTAACTTCCTGGTTTCGAACTCTTCTTATTCAGCATAGGTATACATTGCTACTTAACTCGCAATTCTTTTTGCCCATGATTTATGAAGTTTATGGTTTAATAATTATTAATATTAGTTTTAAATCTTACTTGGTTTAAAACTTGCAGGCTACGCTGACAGCTCCAAACTTGAATGGAGAACATGCTCGTCCTTCATTCATCTTTGTGGGCTTTCAATCCGATAAGCCCCGGTCTCATCATGGGTTCTCCCTGCTGCGAAATGAGTTGGTTGAACGTTCCTGTGGTTGGAATCCTAGCTGCAAACTCTCTGCTAGTTATGATATTTACTTTGCTTTTTATAATCCATGTTTTTGTTTTTAAACCTTGTTGATACATTGCTGGGTTTCACAAGCTTTTTAAAGCTGTGATGTAAGTGTTGTTTTGGTGAAAATTGTTCAGCCTTACGGCCTACATATGTAATACTGTGTTAAGTTTATAAAACTCCTATGTGCTTAAAGTTATGTGATCTCTGTCTCGTTTTCTTTGGTTTTTCTATTTGAATTCTAAGAATATGGAAACTGTGAAAAATGGGGTTTCCCTAACCCGTCAGTAATGAAATTAATGTTAATATAAGATATTTATGTATATTTAGTTTAAGAAGGAGGACTGTAAAATAGTATAGTTGGTAAATTTTGTGGGGTTTTTACTTTCACGGTCAGTAATGTAAATTAGTTATAGTTTAATACAAATACTTTGCGTAACTGGTTTTATTAGCAGAAAGGGTTTGAACCTTTGATTATTACAGGCTATAAGCCTACCTCAGTTTGAGTTTTTCATTGAACATGGTTAACGATTCTTGGTTTATTTTGTTCGTTATTACATATACATTTTATTTATTACTACTCTGTAAATTATATTTATTTTTAAGCTCTGTAGGAAAATGAAAAGATTCTAACAGTTTTACATCCAATTTTAGTTAAGGAAAATACTTAGATTATTAGTGAAGCATACTTAAAAACTAGAATAATCTCAACTCTTAGTAATTTTTGTAAATATAAAAGGATTATAAAAGAATCCTTACTCTGGTTTTGTTAAGTTAATATTTAAAAACTGTTTTGCTATTATATTTTTACATGCTTTCTTAAATATTAATTGTTTATTTTACTGTAATATTTTTATTTCCTATCAGTATACTAATACTGCTGTAATAGTGTATTTACTATTTTCTTATACCTGTGTTTCCATTTAGTTGGTTTAAGTAAAACAATAAATGTAAGCAAAACCTAGAACTGCTTTTTCATTGTATTCATAAACCTTGAAGTAAAATCTATTTCTATTTACATACTGATACAAGAATCATATCTACTATTTTCATTCTAATAAAAGAATTATTTCATTCACTTAAAACAATCCAACTGTGCTAGAGTATGACCTGAGTTCAGGTGAGGAAAAACATAGCTTAGAAATTTTATTTCTATCTATTTCACTATTTACATAATCATTTCCATTTCTATAAATAATCCATAAATTCACTGAACCTAACATTTCACAGTTACCTTTCATTCATAAACCCTAAACATTTAACATGCATGTAATAGATAAACTAAGATTTACTTAACTAAGACAGTAAAAAAAAATAGAACCTGTTGAGGACAAGACGACAACAGCTTAAGGAGGTCGTTCCTCCCTACCAATCTCCTGGAGAGCACTTAAACAACACTTACTTAGGACCCCTGAGCCTGTTCCTGGTCTTCTTGGTTGAGAACTGGGTAGAGAATGCAACTGTAAAACCTCTATCACCTGACTGGTTCAATTACCTCAGTACTAACAATCTACTCTCAGCAGTATGATATTCATCTTAAAAGTTGCAATTAGATCAATCTCAGCAGTTATCCCCTCAAACACTTTCCAGAATCCCCTCCATTGAATTTCTCTTGAGTAAATTCATTCACACTGAATGATCAATTCTGTAGAATGAGCAGCCTCAGCTCTCTTCAATGGGAAATTTTATAGAGATGCCTAGGTCTTCCGGGTCAGTTTTCATTAAATGAGCCACCTGCTCTGATTCCACTTTCTTGGGGAATTATGACCACAAATATAGGGAAGTTTCCACCTGCAACAACTGGAAGTGGTTTGAGGATGCTACCACATGTCAGTTTGCTCTCCACTCAGTCTCCTCCACCAATTGACCAATAAACACTCTTTTAATAGCTCTCCTAAGATGTTGTCTCCTCATTTATTTATTTATAAATAAAATATTTTGAATTTACATTAAATATTCTTTACCCCACTCGGTCATCAATTACAACTTAGCACAAAATTTAACACAATGTTCCTCAAATAATATAAAATTGTTTTTACAAATTGGGGCATGTGACATCCACACCCCCTTAAATTATAACATCGTCCTCGATGTTATTTATTCCTCATCCTCATAGTTCCCTTGAAATAGAATTGGATATGCATCTTGCATATGACTTTCCATTTCCCAGGTGGCTTCCTCTGGACTAAGGTACTTCCATTGCACCTTCACTTGACCAATGGTGCAATTTCGAAGTGTGATCTCCCTCCGCTCGAGGATACAGTTCGATTCCACCAGAAAATATCCTTCAGGTTCCACCTGTACATAATTCCAATTAATAACATGAGTAGCATCATGCACATATTTCTTTAATACATAAATGTGGAAAACATTGTGAACTCTTAAATTTGGTGGTAAGGCTAACTGATAGGCTACCTGTCCAATCCTAGACAGTATTTCAAAAGGACCACAATAATGAGGTGCTAGTTTGGCACAACTACCCAACCTCAGAGAGATATTTTTGGGTCTCACCTTAATGAAAACATGTTCACCTACTTGGAACTCTTTAGGAGTTCTTTTAAGGTCTGCTTGACTTTTTTGTCGATCTTGCGCAATTTTCAGATTACCTTGTACCTGCTTTACAATTTCTTACATTTCATTCAATAATTCAGGTCCTAATACTAACCTATCCACTGGATTACTCCAATAGATGGGAGTGTTACATTTCCTTCCATACAAAATTTTGAAAGGACTATATCTAGCTGAAGCTTGATAATTATTATTTTAAGCAAATTCTACCAGGTGTAAATAATCTTCCCATTTACCTGGTTGTTCTTTTACATACATTCTTAGTAAATCTTCCAGTACCTGATTTACTCTTTCAATCTGTTCATCAGTTTGAGGATGAAATGAAGTACTAAAATTTAACGTAGTCTTTAATCCTTTAAACAGAGATCTCCAAAAGTTACCTATGAATTTAGGGTCTCGGTCTGAAATTATGACTTTTAGTATCCCATCTAGTCGGAAAATTTGATTTAAAAAGATATCAGCTATGTTTGCAGCTTTATAAGTAGTTTTTACAGGTATAAAATTGGCTTCTTTACTCAATTTGTCAACCACTACCATTATGGAGTCATTTAAGTTCTGATTTTTAGGAAGTCCAGTAACAAAATCAAGACTAATTATCTCCCATTTCCAGCTAGGAATGGGCAATGGCTGAAGTAATCTAGCTGGATGCTGATGTTCATTTTTTACTTGCTGACATTCAAAGCACCTAGAAATATATTCTGCTAGTTCAGTCTTGATGTTTGGCCAAAAATATTCTTTTCTTGACAAACATGGCAGGTGCCCCCCAGGGAGACACACTGGGTCGAATGTAATTATTGTCAATAAGTTCTTTTAACTATGACTTAAGTTCGTTAAGTTTGAGTATATTCATCTGATAAGGGGCCTTTGAGTTGGGTACTACACTAGGTACCAGCTCGATGGTAAAATCTAATTCCCTCTTTGGAGGCAGTCCTGGAATTTCTTCCAGAAATACATCTACATACTCCTTTAAAACTGGTATATCCTCTAATTTTAATTTATCTATGTTATTTATATTTTCTTCATTGGTTACTATTACTGCATAAGCCTTACAACCTTTCCTAACCGCTCTCTTAAGCTGCAGAGCAGAAATCTGCCTTATGGTTGTTTTCCTAGGGATTCCCTTTACTCTTATTAGTTTTCCATCATTATTTATACAAGTAAAGGTTTTATCATAGCAATTTAAGACCACCCTATGCTACTCTAACCAATCCATAGCAATTAGTATGTCATATGAACCTAGAGGTAGTACATTAAGCTTAACAAAAGTTTCAAATTGATCCATCATTACTGCACAATTCTTTACAAAACTAGTTACCTTTCTCTTTGCACCAGTAGCTAACTGAACTAACCAAGAACTTGCAAACTTTTCAACAGATAGTTTACACATTTCTACCAAGTTAGGAGAAATATAGCTTAAACTAGGTCCTGGATCAATTAAAATAGATATGGGTGTTTGGCTTATCTTACCTTCTACTTCCACCATGGAAGTTTGATAGTCTGCTTGCCGATTCTCCAAAGATGCATTGATCCTAGGCACAGTCCTCACTAAATCTCCAACAGTCATCTCCCAGACTCCCCTCCATTGAATTTCTCTTGAGTAAATTCATTCACCCTGAATGATCACTTCTCTAGAATGAGCAGCCTCAGCTCTCTTCAATGGGAAATTTTATAGAGATGCCTAGGTCTTCTGGGTAAGTTTTCATTAACTGCGACACCAGCTTTGATTCCACTCTCTTGGGGAATCATGACCACAAATATAGGAAAGTTGCCACCTGCAACAGTTGGAAGTGGTTTGAGGATGCTACCACATGTCAGTTTGCTCTGCACCGAGTCTCCTCCACCAATTGACCAATAAACACTCTTTTAACTGCTCTGCTAAGCTATTGTATCCTTATTTATTTATTTATAAATAAAATATTCTGAATTTACATTAAATTTTCTTGACCCCACTGGGTCATCAATTACAACTTAGCATAAAATTTAACACAATGTTCCTCAAATAATATAAAATTGTTTGCAAATTGGGGCATGTGACACTCATTCCTCCCCTTAGTGTGTCCATGTTACCTGCAATATTTGGTGGTTTTTGTGATCAATATTCTTCTCCTCTTAAATCTCTTGCATTGACTACATGCAATGATAACATTTCCCAACACCCTTTCTTTTCGTTGCATCCCACAGTCTAGAAAACAATTGTCGATTTTGTTCGTTTGGATCAGAAATATTGCTAGTTGACATTTTGTCACAAAAATATTGAATGAATACTATCGAAAACCTTAAAAAATAAAGGTCCACACATCACTATTTATGGAAATGGTGGTTTGTCTAAGAATAAAATAATTTTTGCAAACTGTCTATCGATAAAATGATGTCCGCAAATAGTCCGTCAAGAAATAAAATAATTCCGCAAACTGTTCATCGAAGAATAAAACAATTCCTCAAACCTCCCATCAAAGAATAAAACAATTCCTCAAACCATCCGTCGAAGAATAGAAAAATTCCTCAAATCGTCTGTTGAGGAATAAACTAATTTCCACAAATTATCTGTCACTTCTATAGATAACATGTCGAAATGTTTCTATAATTGACATTTTCTCAAATTCAAAAGTCATCGAATAACGAATGATATTAACCTAGTTACTGTTGCAAAATGCCTAGTTACCATTGCAAACAAAAATGGAAATTATGTCGCCAATCCGATGAAACTTCGTCGAAAATTCGACGACAGAGAGGTCAAAAATCCAACATACTTAAAGTCAAAAATACGACATACTTAAAGTCAAATATCCAACAAGCAGGAGACAAAAATTTGACAATAAAAATAAGCATTGGAAATTCAACAAAAGATTCTACAATTAAAAAATAATAATCAAAATTCGACATTTCAAATTGAAATCCGACAAAACAATAATTTTCGTCAGATGTCGTTGGATTTTGGGTTGAAATATTGTTGTGAAACTTACCCCTGGATAGCTTGGTAACTAGAGGATTGGTGAGCTCAATGAGAAAATCGTAGTAAAAATATCGAGAACAATAAAAATTTCAAGTAAAAGTGGTGAAGAATTCATAAATTGAAGTGATTTAAATACACAAAGCGTCAATGGCATAAAACATTTGCACTGTAGATTTAGAGAAAAATGATGATTGAAATTCAAGCGAGAAAATGAAACGCGGAGATGAGTTGTAACAAATTTTTCTTTCTTTAATTTCCGTAATCTGCAATATGTGATGCAGGTTGGGGGATGTGGGATAACATTTGAAATCATGAATAAATTTTGTAGCTTCTGCAAATCACAAAATATTTACGGGTTGCGAATAAGTAAATTTGAATTTTTTTATTAAGTTTTCTCTTTTCACAACCTACATTGTGGATTGCAGAACTGCAAAATCAAAAAAAAAAAGAATTATTAATGCAAAGACTTTCCTCTTTCTGCAATCCGCATTTTGGATTGCAGAAATGCGGAACCAAAAAATGAAATTTAATAAAAAAAAACTCCACAATATGTAATCACATTTGCGGGTTGCATATTGCAGAAAGGAAGAAACAAAAAAAAACAAATGAAATTTCAACATCTACAATCTATAATTGCAGGTTTCGAGTTGCAGACAAACACTTTTCAAAACATAAAAGAAAAGGACCTTTGCTTTCCGCATTGCTAATTGCGGAATGCGGGTTGCAGAAAAGTAAAAATAAACAGAAATTTGAAAAATTGCTTCTGCAATATGAAAAACCCAAATTAAAAATAAGGCTTTGGTCAGGATTTTTTAAAAATTGAAACATAATACTTACAATAGACAAGAATTTGACCCCATGGGAAAATGGTTACCTTAATGATTACCTTCGTAAATATATGGGGTTGCCATTTTAGGCAGTAAAAATAGGATATGTTTTTGCCACCAACAAATGGCGACACTGTGGTCCAAACAGTTATCTCTATATAAACCAACTCTAAAACTTGAAATAAGTTTGTAGGTTATTGGATAATCTATAGGAAAAGTAATGGCAGAAAGGTAAATTGCGGAAAGGAATTTGCGGAAAAGTAATTGTAGAAAGGTAATTGCGGAAAGGTGATTGTGGAAAAGGTAAATGCGGAAAGTATTCAGGTATACTAATTTCACATAGTACATTTTTGGTCTTCTCTTCTCATGTATCATTTTATTGTCTAGACAAATGTTGATGAAAACATAAAGTTTTGGTTATGTTATTTGATAGGTTCAAGGATTGGTTACGATGTTCATTGTCATTAGTGAACTACAATGACTTAACTCTCAGTTGTAGGTAATGTTTTTAATTTGTTTTTAGATTACTTGTGCCAAGTGATTTCAATTTAAATTATGTTGTTTTCCACCATGCATTTTCTCTTCTCAATTATTTCCAAGCAACTCTCAATTGCATGTAATGTTTTTTATTTTTTTTACATTACTTGTGTCAAGTGAATAGAAAAGGCAATTTCAATTTCCAAATTGAACATTTTATCATGCCCCTAAGTTCAACATATTTATGCATATCTAAGTTCAACATTCCTTCAAAGTATTAGTCCATCTTCCATTTATGGTAGAGTTCACGTTTTTAATCAATATTTATTCTATACATTGTCCCATGACAAAGAAAACATGCAAATGTTGGTTGAAGTTTTTCACATGCACAACAAAACAATTGGTTTTCCTATCTTCCATTGAAGTTGCATACAAAAATTAACATTCAAATCAATAAACATTTTCATATTTCATTTTTAGCTTGCATTTCATATCTATTTTGTTAAAAAATGTTTTATTTGATTATCATATTCTTTTTACAGCTTCTACATGTCAATTGCAACAAATTTCGTCAATAGAAGATTCAAAAAAAACTTGTGAATTAGTCAAAGTGAAAGGATTTTTTCCTTTCACTAGACAATGATATAACTCTTACTACTAAATTCAAAATATTCCAAATATCAATTGTAATACCTATGTTATGAAAAGCTACATTAGCTATATGCTAACATTAGTTATATGCTATCTTATAAAGCTGAGGTTAAGATAATATAAAATATATTTCGAGTAATAAAACATATATAGGTAATACAACATGGAAATATTGAAACAGTACACAGTAACACATTAAAGTAGATGAAAGCAAATTTGAATTTGATTCTAACTTAAGGAACAAGTGATAAAGTGGTTAATTGCTTTGTTGAATTTAACCAGTAAATGGGGAAACATATAAGTAAATGATACATCTCAAGAAGAAGCATATTTTATTTACTTTGCAAGTGTAACAATACATTAAATATTGGGAACAACATAAGTGTGACCACTAGAAGAAGTGTTATGATAAAAATATATGTTTAGAGGAAAAATAGTACATCTATAGAGCAAACAATGAAAAGATTCAACCAGAATTAGGTTTTAAAGACTTTGAAGAAAGTAAGCTTTCCTCTTTTTTCCTATGTTGGACATATGGATTGTCTTTCGTTCGAGAGTATCTAGAAAAGGAGAAAGATTGAGAAATGTGAAGGCTTGAAAGATATTTAACTCTTGATATTGGGGTGAATGTAAGCCCTTGTTTATCAATGTTTCCGATATATATTGTTGCATTTTGTAGGTTCATACCTTGTGCTTTATGAATTGTAAAATCCCATGCCATACAAAGTTGTAGTTTCCTACACGTTCCTCTTGTTATGGGAGAGATGGGAACGTAAGTAGGATTAGAATCATCACATAAGGGTCTTTTGTAGTGGAGGAATTCGACAAAAGAAAAGGATGGTAAGCTAGGATTTTTTTCGTTGGAGTTGTAGACAATGTCAATGAATTTTCCAAGTGAGCTGTTAACAAGGCCTACTCCAACCCATAAATTAGTATTTAACATGACTTGTTGACTAATAGCAAGAAGGACCTTTAATGGTAATTGTTCATAATCTATGGATTGGCAGACATGTTTGTTCCTTTGTTCTGCAAAGCAATGTGCAATTGGCACATTAAGGTGTTGAGCATGTGTTTGTTGTGCATTACAACAGAGCTATTAGGGGCATACAAGTGGGTAGATTATTCAAATGAATAGTTTTCTGCATGTGAAAGCGATGAGGTTGTTCTTGTCATTAGGATTGCCTAGTCTTCAAGACTTGTTGTTTCATTTCGAAGGTTTAGTAAGAGTTTTCAAAAGGAAATTTGAGAAGGGCTATCTCCTTGTTGTTTAAAAATGGTTTTGAGCATGACAAAAGTATCAAATGTATGGTAGAGACAAGTTCAAGGGATGATCTTGCATACATGGGGATGTCCTTTACTGGAGGAAATTTCCCAAAGTCACGAAGAAGGATCATGGAACAACCACCAAACAGGATTGTAGAATGTGAAGGGAAATCTTGACATAAGCATGGATCAATCCAAGTTAACATTTTTGTTCAACTAAGCTCATTTCATCGATGAGAATATAGCGAATATGGCGGAATTATTCCTAAATTTTTGAAAGGGATTGGCTTTTAAGAGGGTGCATTTAAACAATGGGTATTTGAAGAGAAGAATGTATTGTAAGTGCATTTATGTTAAAGGAAGCAACACAAGTTGGAGATAGGAGAAGCAGTGGGGAGGTAGTTTATCCAGATGCTTTTTGGAGTGCAGATTTCAAGAAAGATACGAGGTACTATTTCCCAGTGCGTGCAGTACCTTAATGGCCATTTTGAGTGGTTGAGCAGGTGTAGGGTTTCTAAAATGGGAAATGGCAAGATAAAAGGCTATGCATTGTGTGGTAGACAAGAAATCAGGTGAATCATTAGAGGAAATTTGGGGTCTAAAATGGGCCTTATAAGAAAACGTGCCAAAATAAGTTTTTGTGAGTTGGAATTCAAGAACCAATAGAATTTCAATAAAATAAGTCAACCATAATGGTTGAATTGACATATTTGTCATTAAAAAAAACTACTTTTTTTGTTCGTATTTTCAACATATCTCATTGTGTTTTTACTCAAATTTCGATTGGGAGAGCTTGTTGGATGCGGAATTTGATTCCACATCCAACGAGTACCCACACTGCATACTTTTGATGGACCCTACTACCCCAAAAACAAAAAATACCTGAAAAAACGTGATGATGACATCATCATCACATTTTTTCAGGTATTTATTTTTTTTGGGGTAGCAAGGTCTGTCAAAAGTATGCAGTGTGGGTACTCGTTGGATGCGGAATCAAATTCCGCATCCAATGAGCTCTCCCAGTCAAAATTTGAGTAAAAACACAGGGATATATGTCAAAAATACGAACACAAAAAGTAGTTTTTTTCTTTCTTCCTCTAAAATTAATCAATATTATTTTATTATTTTAACTATTATTTTATTATTTTCCTTAGGAGGCCCATTTTAGACCCCAAAATTCCTCTAATGAGGACAATGAGGCGGTGTCTTCATGTAGTTGGGTGGAGAAGCGATTGAGGTAAATGAATGATATTGTTGTTTTCATGAAAATGGGTGGGTTGTTTTTATGTGTCCAATTGTGATTTTTGTCAAAATCACGATGTCCAATCATTTCAAGGTCATCAATATGGATGTTATTTCCTGGTCATATTTGAGAGAGAATTTATCGTTCATCCATGGTATGGGGAAAGGGAAATGGAATTGGATTAGAGTTCAAATAATCAGATGGAGGTGTAGTGGGTTCTTCTTATATGCATTCAACATGCCACACAACATATGTGTCTTTAATGCAATGCAAATAAGAAATCATTTTAGAACTTGTTCTTCCAATATCCTCAGGAAGGGCATGGAAAGGTTTGTATAGAAGAAGTTCCCTCCAACAAAATGGCTCAAAATTTGAAGAATCAAAGGGAGGAATTGAAGTGAATTGTGGAGAGACTAACAATCTTGTGACACAAGTTTTGTTTACATGTATTTTTTTTCCTCTTAGGTGAGAAAGACCAAGAATGAGAATCTTTAAGTAGGGTTAGATGTTCAAGAGAAAGGGGTCTTTCCATGTATGCAAATATGAAGGGGAGGAGGATGGGGGGGTTGGAGGGGTGTTAGTAGTGTGATTACAAACATGACAAAAGGCACTTTTCTCACATTTAGAGAAAAAAAGTGACACATGCAAAGCATAAGAGGGTATTTTTAGAGCATGTGACACGTCTCTTGTGCACTGATGTCTCATTCTACAACTGTTTGTGCAAGGAATCGCTTGATTGGTTGAAGAACGAGGCCGTCACTTGTTGCTGAATGTGTTAGGTGAGAGAATAGGATTGTATCTTTCTGATTTTGGTCTACTTTTGGTGCATAATTTGAAATGTATTTGAGGACAACGTGTCTAGAAAGAACATGTTGGCAATCGACATTAGCCCTCCATATTTAAAGCATGGTTAGGTTGTGAATATTTAGAAGGGAATCATTTCTTACGGTATTGTAGGTTTGGTGTTCATTTGCATCAATAAACAAGGAAGAATTAGCTTGTAGGTCATAGGGAAAACCATAGTGACATTGAACAAATGTTCCTTTTTTGTGAAGGCAAGCTAATTCTAAACATCTGGTGTCCCTTTGAACACAATTTACAAGTTCTTCATAGTCAATTGAGTAGTTTGATGCAAATATGGATGGTGATAAAAGGCTACATGGATCGTTTGTAGTAGAATGATGTAACCCAAAAGTGGGAAAGCGGCTATTATGAGGATTCCAATCTATAACATATGTGTCAAAAAAGTGTTTTGCAGCATGAACCACAAGAACGTCTTCCCAATCTAAGGTGTCCACATTTGGTGCATCTTCCAACCAAATAAAACCATGAATGTGTGTGGATCCCCTATGTTGTCCTTCATACCTACATGGGAGGAAAAGGAATATATTAAAAAGAAATGTTATAAAGTGACAAACATGATGAGAATGATAAGAAGGAAGAGATATTAAAACACCTGCACCAAGACTCGATTATATGAAGGCATTTTTGAAGAACCATTTTGTGTCACCTTCACTAAGGGTGAAGAAGAACGTTGGTGTACCTTGTTGATTGATCATATTTGTGAGTTCAACTCTACTTTTGTTCCAATACGACCATGTTCCATGCAATGTATACCTAAATTGTGTGACCCTTTCACCATTTTTTTCATTAGGTATGTCTTGCAATTGGTTAAGAATCTCAACTATTGTGGGAGGGAGTGTATATTGAAGGTTGATTTTGAAAAAAATAGAAGCAGTATCATGAATCCGATGATGCATTATTATATTGTATATGTAGTAGCATAAGCGAGGATGTTTCCCAAATCTTTTTTCATGATAGTGAATAAGTTGAAGTGCATATTCATGTATCTCAACTTGATGAATGTGTGATTGTTGAAGCATTGTTGCACCTGTGGGGAAAAAGGTTTGAAAGGCCATGGATAGAAGGCCTTTTGTAATATACTCATTTCTAGGGGAGATTCATATAGAGGGGGAATCAATGCAAGTTGGTAGTGGGATATCTGGTATGCGTAAGAAGCATCTAATTTCCTCAACCTCAGTTATAGAATTTCTTTGTGTTGAAATAAACGAGGAGTATTTTAATTCATAAGGTTCAAATGAATTAGAAGGTTTCACTATAGAGGATGAGCTTTGCTGATGAGATCATGTATCATTTCTATTAACATGGTGAATCAAAGGTGAAATGTCTATTGAGACAAGAGGAAAAGAAGCTAATGCAATTGGGTTTACTCGTACATCCTTGTAGTACGGATCGTTGGCCATTTGTATTCAAGAGCAGCAAGAAGACATGTTCGACTAACAAAGAGTTCATATGGATTATTTTTAGGGTTGAATTTTCCAACAACAAGGATGTCAATGTTTGATATTAAATGGCGTAGGGATGTGTCAATATTGGAAATGTCTTGGGGAAAGCAAATAGTATTTCCAAAATAGTTATATTTACCACCATGGGCATGTGTGAATTGGAGGATTGGGTTAGTGTGACTAATGAGAATTTCTTCAACTTGCGTAAGTACCGCAAGGACAGGTAGGTGGTTGGATGCTTGGGTCCATATTTTTTCCAATGAAAAGCAACGGAATTTTCTTTCTAGAATACAATGAGAACATCTATATGCACCATGGAACTTTTTCGTTGGAATTCCAAGGCAACATTCTTTGCAAATCGAGCAGACATTCACGTCAGATAGTTGGCCCATTTTTTTACAAAATCATTGATGTGCATCATCTAGGGGGGTGTTGGATAGATTTAGCATGGGGGATGGAAGGGATGGTGTGTTGGAAGGTTAGCCCAAAGAAAACAAAAAATACATGTCCACAGGTTGACTAGCAACTCTATAAAGAAAAAGTCGCTTCTTGTTGTTTTTATTTATGTTCTATGCATATACAAGTATTCTTTTTGCATTTCCTTGTTAATTGTCATGATTCGACACAATGCCTACAAGAAAAGCTTAAACTTGTTAAGGAATTGGAAGCTTTCATTAGTGGTAGGGACAAATTTGGTATATGTTTTAAATGGAAAGTATATGGATATAAATCAGAAGATGTAAAGAAAATGTTAAGTGATTGCATATTGGGAACCAACCATGTACGTTAAAATAACATTTATGGAGTAAATATATTTTTCAAGTTTTATCTTGATAAATGTAAGAAAGAAACAATATAGAAGACCAAAGTTTAATATGAAAAATCATATTTGAAAAAAAACCAATAAATGCAATAATCGTATTGTACAAAAGAATGACAAGTTGTGGTAAGAAACTGAGAGAACAAAGTTGTTATATTTTATAAATAAACATAATAGCAAATTAGTATTGTATTCGAAAGAAACCATATAGGTTGCATGAACAATTTTGGTTCAAAATGTTAAGTGATATATTGTGCAGTGTAACTATGAGACTACAATATAGAACTCCTAAAAGCAAAAAACTATAAATGGAGTAAAAATAAAACCCTGCTATGTTGAAGCATGAAGTAAGGAAAAATTTGAGAATTGAGGCAATTTCATTATAGACAATATCAAGCTATGTTGAAGCATGAAGTAAGGACAAATTTGAGAATCGAGGCAATTCATTATAGACAATAAGGAGTGCTTAAGTATCGTGTCGAAACAACTTATGTATTTGGATGTCCATGTGAAATTTTCAATTAAATGTATAGCATCAACAAAAAATAGGGAATGCAAAGAAATTAAAGTCATCCATGTTAAAATTTGTGATGGTTTCAATAATAGAGTCCCAAATAGCCTTTTCAGATGGCTTAATATTTTGTAGCTCATTGATGGTAATGCTTTTACGAGGAGAAGAATGAGAGGCATTGAATTTCTGGCTCAAAGATGGTGACGCTGAACGAAATCCATTGTCATCAAACCATATTTGGAGAAGGATTGTTTCTTCAATATTTTGGTTTATAAAAAGAGTACTGTTCGATATAGTCCCAACATTGTTTCCATTAAATTTTGTAATGCGACTTCCTTTGATTGCTAAAACTGAAGCAGTATCTAAATTGCGAAGGTTAGCAAGCTCGGTTCCTTCAAATTGTCATTTCTCTCTACAAAGTGTTATGTCAATGCTATAACCTAACATGTTGTGGAGTCCAATGATGTACTGTACAGTATCTACACCATCTCGTTTCCATATGCTTGATGTAGGAGAAACTAAAATTACAAGTCCAAGAAGATCAACCATGGAATTTACAGGTATAGTTTGGATGTCCTGAATAGTTTAAAGTTAAATCAATGTAAAGGTATTAAGGGGTATTTATCTAAGCATGGTTGGATGTTTGAGGAGGAACCTAGGAAAATATCATGATGAATTTTCAAATGGTTGAAAATTGGATTCGATTCTCTAACTGTGCCATTTAATACTATGTACACTACTCCTATTTGTATTTGGTCGTACAAAGAGAGTGCCAATTCATTGAATTGAGAGATATGTATTTCATTATGTGAAGCATTGAAAATCTCAAATCCGAACACTTTTCCAGACCGTCATTGGTTTCCATAATCATGAATGTTTGTCTTGGAAATAACTTGACCTTGAATGATCCAAATTTTGCTAGAAGAGGCAAGTGATGTAAATGGGATAGTCGATGCAGGAAAGGAAAGGTTTTCATTTATTGAGGCAGGGTTCATGATCTAAGGGGTGCAAGTTTTGAGAAATATGTTATCTAGAACATAGGAACTACTCTGTGAGGGAGAGGCTACAACTAAGTGGTAAGATGAAGGGTCTCCAATAATCATTGCATCCACTATGACAACCTCAAGTGCAAGCAATGTGATAATCCTGGTAAGAAGAATTATGTTAGAGAGTAATGGGAGACAAATATGTGATACATCAACCATGTGAAATTCATTAAGTGGGAAAAAATGAGGAAATGAAACATACGTTACATTATGTACAATGTTGCATGTACAATGGGTAACTTTGATTATAGTTCCTTCTTTTAGTTTCCCATCTTCTACAAGACTATTCTATATAATTGGAAGTAATATCTCATGCTTGTGAAGGTCGTCTGAGATAGAAATTTAGAACCGAATAGTTGATGAGTTGAGTAAGTTCGCTTGGTTTAATGTGGATACTTGTACCACACCATGTAGAAAGAGTGAAATGGCATCTTCAGTTAGCATATTGTCCATAAGGTGATGGTTATTATTTCCCGTGGAAACAAATAGGGCATGAATAAAAAATAATAATTAAATGATATAAACCTTGTGAGGCTTATTCATTCAAACATATAGAAATGAAGGTATAGATACGAAAAGAAAAAATGTTCATTCGGTTTGAAATTTACAAACAAAAAGGAATGTTTATACATAGAAATAAATGACTACAAATAATATGTGCATTTTAAAATTTTCATTTACCATCATACACACTCTTTTGGTCAAATTGGCCTAGTTAAACCACTATCCTAAGTATAATTGACATTAATTGACATCAGTGGAGCATTAATTTCCATCATCCAGTCACACCCACACCTTCCTACAGTCAAGGAGGATAACTGGAGCACTCTGGGGGTGATCTGAGTGACATTAATGCACCTAATTGCTAACTGGTGGTTACAATCAGTTCAAACAGTCAGTTTAAGGCACCTCCTATCATTAAATATATTATTTAATGATTATTTATTATTATTTAATGATCTGGAGTCAACAAGGCGCCTCCACCAACTTCTGATGGTCAGTTCAGCTTTAGTTAACCTCATCGGGGTTCATTGAAGTCATGGAGCACTAGCACTTGATGGTTGGATTGCTATGACATGTTTTTGATCTCCTTCACTTGAGATTTAGTCATTTATTGTACAAAAACTTCAGTTAGGGTTTGGTGAGTCAATTAGGGTTTTGGTCAAGTGGTTAACTGAGTGTGATTGAATGGCTAAGAGTCAGTTAAGCTAGACTCACTCACTGAATTCCAATTGTCTCCTTAGGTATTCAAATTCTTCATGGATTTAAGAAACTTCTTGACATTGGTATTGTAACCATTCATTGTTTATTAAATATACAGAGAGGAAACCAATTCTGGTTTCGATTAACACCAATTCATGAGTATTTGTTAATTATTCTTTCATGATTTTGATTCCTAGTTCCGAGATCATGTGCAAGAATTAATAATTTTATCCCAAAAGCTCTTGCATGAAGATAAATATTGATCAGATGGCCCTTCTCCTTAATAAAAACAACATTACTCTTCTAGAAGGTGCAAGGAAGAAAGATACTACAGATCTGAACAATCAGCCTGAAAGAGGACACGCACTCATGGATAATGTTTCGAAGGTTAGCGCTCTCCTCATTGACTCTCGTGGTTCGAATTATATGGTTGCACGCAAGGGTTCTTTCACATCATTGGATTGTGACTACTGCATCTCCATCCACATGGAAAATGACTTTCAAGTCTCATCAAAAGGCAAAGGTACTATCGACCTAGAACATGGAAACTTTAAAAATGTCCTATATGTGCCCTCTTTAGATTCAAACTTGTTGTCTGTGTATCAAATGAAACACACTGGTTTTCCTAAAATATTTGTATCCATCCCGAATTATTGTTGATATATCTAAGATAGCCACAATAAATCTCATTGTTGTAGGGAAAGCAAATCATGCTGCTAAGACCTATGAGTTTTCCAATTTTGTGCCTAATTCAAAGCCTAGTTCCCTCCTGATTAATGAGAATGAGGTCATCCAGTTGTGGCGTGAGAGGTTTGGACACCTAAACTATAAATATTTGTAGCTTCTACAAAATAATTCCATGGTGCAAGGTCTTCTAACAATCAAATCCTGAAAAGGTATCTAGAAGGGATGCATAGTCGACAAGCATCATGAGCATAAGTTTGATTGAGGAAAAGAAAGAAAAGAGACATGTAGTTTGGGATGATCCATTCTAATATCAGTGATACAATTCCTACAAACTCCATGAATGGATCAAGGTATGTGCTTACCTTCATAGATGACCTTTCAATATTTACATGGGTCTACTTTCTCAAAAATAAATCGGAAGTTCTTAAAAATTGATAAATTTTAAAGCTTCCGTTGAGAATGCTATTGGGAAAAAAAACAAAAATCTCAAATATAATAATGGATGTGAATACATCAAATAAGAGTTGCTGCTACTTTGTGTGGAAAATTGGATCAAGGTCGAGAACACTGTTCCCTACACACACTGTTGGGTTTCGGGATAGAAGGGCATAATTCCTGTAGAATTCTTCCTAAGTATGGAAGAAGAGGGTAAAGAAGAAGAAAAAGGAGATGCGACATAAGGAACAACATCAAAGAAGAAGAGAAATATGCTGCAACAAAAGAAGTAATATAAGGAGGAAGGAAAAGAGAAGGCACAGGACGAGGAAGCTGCGCCAGTTTAGTAAGCTGCGATGGAAGGACAAAGCAAGAAATGGGATGACATGACAGAATATTCACGGAAGAAGGCGTGCAAATAAGGTAACAACAAGAAAGTGACAGTAATTAACATCAATAAGAAATAAACAATTCCTAGAGATCATGGGTACGATCTCGACTGGAGTCAGAAGAAACCACACTCGTAAAGGCATTTTTGTAATTCAATCCGATAGCACATTTTTTGTTATGTATTGCTAGAATAGGAAATACAACTTGTTGGTTGAAGATAGTAAGTCAGTTGTGATAACAACTAAAGCTAATTCTATTAGAGCCTGTATCAAGTTAGTATTGAGTCTGTAACAAGCATGTATGGGACTTATTTCAAGTCTATAATAATTCTATAAAAGGAGGAACCCAAGTTGTATTTATGTGTTAGCTAGTTCTTGATTATATGGTTTTTGGGTAGATGGTTTTTGAGCTGATTAGTTGATACAACAATTTTGAGTAAATCTCAAGATTTTTGGAAAAGACGCTTGAGCTAGACTAGAGGTATATTGTTTGGCTTATGACTCTATATTTTTTAGTGCATCAGAGTAGTGGTTCTGCAGCTGAGTGCACAGACAGATATAGAAGGTCAAGTCGATCTAGGATGTGTGCAGATCGCTAAGTAGGAGTAGAGTAAAGTTATAAAGATATAGAATATCATAGAGCATGAGAGGGAGGAGAAGTCTATAGAGATATAATAGGAGATATTGAATAGATTTTATAGCTTTATGTAGAGAAAAAAGGTGCACCTATTTCCTCATGCCAATGCCAGATGAAGAGCACCTTGTGGTTTTTTCCCGGATGGGTTTCCACATTACATGTTGTGTATATGTGTGAATGTTGAATAACTTAGATAAGTGCATATTTACTGTGTTTAATTATTGATTGGTTATTGTGTTATAAATAGATAAATGTATGAATGCTGCATTTCAGCAATGAATATGTCCGCAATATCTGTTCACTGTGAGTTTGCATAATATTGAATAAATAAGGTTGAATCATACTTTAGTGTTGATATATAACGTGAAAACCACGAACCCACCTTACCGGTGTTCATTGGAAACCTTGGCATAGAGCCAAGGACCTAAAACACCCTCCCACATTCTAGCAGTTACCCATAAAACTAAGGTATCTCGGCTGGGACGACATCCGTGTCGCAAGTGTTGTTGGTTGGGATCTACTTCGTTGGGTTGATATCTTGGGCTTTGTTATGCTGAACAAAAAGGGGTTGAACCTAGGTCCAGTGAGAGAGGGAAGAGGAGAAAAATCCAACAAATGGTTCTATTGTTGGGACCATAAACAGTGTTGTGGTGAGGGATATGTTTTGGCATCCCATGAAATCGTAGATCTAAGACTGTGTGGATTTCAAAAATCTATAGTTTGCATGAGAAGAAAGAAAAGGAACATGGTGGAGCCCAATAGATTGGTTGGGCTGGTACATCTATTCAGACATTTATGATAGTTTCTTTTCTGAGCTCCCTGTCATATTGTATGAGTGGTTGTGTAAGTTGGAAACCTAGCAAAAGAATTTTCAGGGAGGAGAACCGAAAGAGTGGACTTTGTTCTTGATTGAGTAGATGAAAAGAATAAAAAATCCTATATCAAGGGCTATGGACTTTAGAATAGAAAATATCATAGAAGGATATATCACTGAGTTCATCGTTGATACAATAACCTCATACATTGAGGCCAAGTGAATTTTTTTGAAGGACCACGCAGTCGATATCTCTCATCTTTGAAGATGTCGATAAAAATGTTTTATGTGAAAAAGGCATTCTGTGAATGATAAACTGAATAGTAAAGGGTGGCTATGTCTCAATAGAACCCTAGAAAAGTTGTTCCCAGGATAAATGGAGCTGAACTAGAACCAGGATTTTTGAGAAGCGCAAGAAGATTCAGGTCCGACAGAATACAAAAAGCTCTGTTTGGATGAGGGAGTTGCAGCACAGAGAAAGAAGAAGAAGGCTATGAGTTTACATCGTACCTAGAAAAATTCTCTTGTTATGAGGAATAGGAGTATTAACTGATCTCAAAAGGTGAAAAAGAGTCTGATCATTCGACTAAATCTCTAGAAAAGGAATGTGTACACAACTTTCCTATAATACCAGAGGTAAGATCATGAGTGTTATCAACCAAAATGGCACTTCTTCATCTGAGCACTGACATCAAAGATGTCGGGACATAAAAGGACAACAGGATTGAAGTAGAAAAAACACTGTAGATTTGCATGACTGATGACACATAGTATTCTGACCATCTTCATATATTTTTATTTTGGGATTAGTTGCACACGTGACTATTTGCATTGCAACCCGCGTGTAAATTTAACATGCGAGTTTCCTTTGATCAAGGAGCATGTCACAAGTTCCTTTCCTATATATATACTCATGTGTACCTTAATTCAATGTTAAAAAATATAAATCATGATTATTCAAGATCAGTTTATCCTTAATCAATAACTATCTCAGTTGTCTCAACCATCCTAACCTTCAAAACCTCTCTATTTTCCCATGTATAAATAGAGGGAATGGGATGGGGCTAAGGAATCATTCTTAGAAGAAAAAAGTTATGCTGGTGGTATGAAATAATACCTCTTGGAGTAGCAGAACTCAGTGTCCTCTGTGTGCAGAGGAGTCCTTGTTTCAGAAGCTAGGTTGTAATCTCATCATTCGCTGTTTATGAATAAAGAAATTTCTTATTCCAATATTTGTATTGTTTCTTTCTCATGTATGATAGATAATGAATGATTTCAATTATGTTATTATGAATATGCATTTCACTAACCATTAATATATATACAAGATATTGCTGGAAGAATTTGGCTTTTACAGGTGAATTGGGAGAGCCCCGAAAGCTTTGAAGGAGACTGAAAGAGGAGAAGACCAAGCTTGGATCAACCATCATAATATAGGTAAGTCAATACTCCTTGATATTATTATTTCATTTTCTAGATAAGTTGGTTTTATGCAAGTGTCTTAGTAAGTTGCTAACCCCAGAGACCCTAGGTTACAAGGGTGTATTGTTCTGAACAACAAAACTTGTGAATCCACTGGGGAAGAGCGGCGTAAAATGTGCATATATGTGAAAAACTACCTTACCATCGGGGATAATTTGTACCATAGATGGGTAGAATCTATTTTGTGTTAGTTTCTCACAAACAAGGAGGCCAAGCATGTCCTAAATGATTCCCATAGTAGAGCATGCAGGGGTCATTTATCTGGGTTAACAACGACCCAGAAGATTTTACGTGCCGATTATTTCTATCCCATGATCATTAAAGATTATGTGGAGGCTGTCAAGCGCTATCATCCATGTATGCTCTACACATGTAAAATGCGGTCACAACCTACTCCTTTATTTCTCCTCATCATGGTGGGTCCCTTCACTAAGTGGGGGTAAGATTACATGACATGCAACCTAGTTTCGGCTGGGGGCACAAATATATCATTGTCGTTGTTGATTACCTCACCAAGTGGGCAGAGGAAATGCTTACCTTCAAGGCTAATGGTGAAACTACAAATTTTTTCCTATTCAACCAGCTTATCAATCGCTTCTAAATTCCAAAGGATATTTTCACTGACCATGGCAGTCATTTCCAAAATAGCATGTTGACCGAATTGGCTACTATGCTAGGGTTTAAGCAAGATCACTCGTCTTCCTTCTACCTGCAAGCGAATGGTCAAGTCAAGGCATTCAATAATACCTTAAAGACCATTCTTAAGCACACTATAAATGTATCCCGATCAAATTGGCACATTATGCTATATCCTGCACTTTGGGCATATCAGACCAATGTTAAAATTTCCATGGGTTTTTCACCTTTCCAACTCATTCACGGGGTGGAAGCAGTCACTCCAGTTGAGTGTGAAATTATATCGCTTAAAATTTCTATTCATGTACTCCCAGACATGACTGAATTAGAAGAACGTTTGCTACATTTGGAACATCTAGATGAACAACGTAGAGATGCGTTAATGGAAAACAAAGCTCATAAGAATAGGGTTAAAAAGCAATATGATAAATCTGTCAAGCCTAGAATTTTCTCTGAGGGGGCGCTTGTCTTACTCTAGGATTAGGACAAAGAACCCCTAAGGGAAGGAAAGTTCAAGTCCATGTGGTTAGGACCCTAGATTGTGTCTAAGGTCTTGAAAAAAGGGGCATATGAGTTAATTTATTTTGATGGAAACAAGTTGCCTGAGCCTAGAAATGGGCTCTACCTGAAGAAGTACTATGCCTAGGCTTAGTTTTTTTTCTTGTATTTTTATTGAATGTTATTTTATGTACAATATTTTGTTGGTTAGTGTTCTTATATCATATGGTGAATGTTATAGATGTCAGCTGAGTGGTTCATAGGTCTTACAGATGGCGCTAGTCCTCATACTTGTATCCTGGATTTAGTCGAATGGGTCATCTATTCACCCTTAGGATACTTAGTTGCCTCTAGAGGCGCTTTCCTAGGTCCTTCTACCAATAACGTGGCCGAGTATAGGGTTGTTATTGAGTTGTTATGGGATGTCGTTTCACGTGGCATCACCCAGTTGGAAGTCAAACTTTAATCTCAACTGGTGGTTTCCTAGCTCAATGGGAACTTATCAGGTTATGCCAGTTTTTGCAAGTTATATTACTTAAAAGAAACTCCAATTATATTTCATTTAATCACATTCGACGTAATGAAAGTACATTAACTGATGCATATGCAAAATATATTCTATATTTGCACTTAACACACATTTTGTAAAATATACACAACAGATACATTTGGAACACATGTAAATAATCAGGCAATATCTGTGTGTGTGTGTGTGTGTGTGTGTAAAAATCTGTCCATAGATAGGGAAAGTTTTGATCCTAATATCGAGTCACAACTGTGAAAATATACAAAAATTTGGATCGCAATCCATAAAATTCCTATAGATCTAGGCTTGATCACCCACATCACCTGCATCATCATCATTATTAGCTTTTTCAACTACAGTAGCCTCTTTGGCTTCTATGTAAACTAGAACAACCCTGGATACCCTCCTCATGAGGCATATCCACATAGGTGGAATTCCTACTACAAATTCTTGAATAATAGCAGGAATCTACTCAATCCATAGAGTCGTAACTCTTTGGGTCAGCCTGGCCAGCTTTCCCTTGAGTACTCTCAGTAAACCCCAGTTTCCACCTGGCAAAGGCCGTACATACATCATGGGATTCCCATCAAGGCAGATAGGTCCAACATCTTAATTTTAAAAATTAAAACAGATTAAAAACTCTTATACATGTGTATATAATTTTATGACAAAATTCGTAAAAAATTAAAAACATAAAAAAGAAAAATACCTAGCTCTCCCCACATTCCTCCTAGCGGGAGGACGAGATCATTGTCTCATCTAATCTAAATTTGAGTAAGGAAATTTCTCAAGTGCTGGTTACTTCTGTCCCACCACACATAGAATTCATCATCATATACACCCTGGACTGATCCTCCACCACCTTGGAGAGGGAAGACTTCTCCCCACCTGGTCAGTCTAGGATGACGAGGAGAGAAAGCTGGAAGTGGTCCCGTAGGGCTAATAGATGGCACTCTCTCAAAGAAGAATTCCACTAATATACTCGAATATCCAAAGTTCTTCCAGTGTCCTCTCTTACAATCAGAGAGTTGTTTCTTCATTATTGGGATTATACCCGAACACCAATCGAAAACAGTACCCCATAAACACTCCATTGCCACCCTCATTTGTGTTCGAGTGGTGAGATGTAATGATGAAGATCATGCAAAATGTACTATTGTAATTACCACTACCTGTAGTGGGAAGTTGGAGATATGAACAATTTGGTTTCATGATCCCTTTTTTTGACTCCCAGGCATGCAATAGGTGTCCACATAGTCTTGGACACTCATGGGGTCACCGTCCCTACCAGTACCTTTGAGGTTCATAGGAATACACCTACGATACAAACTCATGATGAAATATATGTCTTCTAAAGCTATCTCCAAGATCTCATCTTGAAGATCAAAAGTTTTGAGGTCATGATCCCAATAGCTAATCAAATGTTCAAGCAAGCAGACATTGGCCCGCATTAGAGAAGTACAGAAGAACTTTAGCAACTTGCATTGTCATAATGCATGCATAGTGGGGGAGTAGTGGAAGGAGTATCGGTCCATATCCTTGTGTTCTCATTCCCTCCATTCCAAAACCATGTTTGAAATTGCCCATTTGACCATTATTAAGCATTAGAATATATCAAATTATTTTAGTTTTGGCCATAACTTAAAAATTCCTATGTTACGTAGTACATGCAACCGTCTTTTAGATAGGTCATGTGTCACACGCATGATGCATTCGAGAAAACCATGTGTACAACGCATGTACATGACTATATATTTTGCCTACCCATGTGTACTGCACAACCTCCCTAGGGAAGGACCAAAACATGGAAATTATGCATGAAAATGAAAATTTAAACTGTTGGAACGAAGAGAGGAGATAGCTAGCTAACCCGACACTTGCACAAGTTGAAATCATCCACCATTTTTTCCTTTTTGAGCAATCCAAGTCAGAGGTAAAATATTTCTATATTGGGTAAAAACATGAAATCGTATGTTTTAATTCTATTTTTGAACTATATATAGGAAACATTTCAATTTTTGGTTTTTAACCTATAGTTTGAATTTTTTTTTTATAATTGAACTAATAGCATGTCCTTTTTTCCTAATGCAACAGGTTTAAAGTCTTTCAAAAGTTGTTATCTGCTCATAAAGGGTAGGATTTGGGTCTTTCATATGTCATTATGGATCTATACCTTATCTGCTCTTAACCCTAGGTTGACTTCTTTGACCATGAACTATGGTGTTTAACAATTTTTACCTCGTTTACATCAATTGTCTTCCATGGATAGAACCTCCCTTCCATGAGTACACTAGTTTAGAACACTTTGTTATCTTTTGGTACTCATGACACATTTGTCATAGGTTTAGTGGATCCTTCTTAGCTATTTTTCATGCCAAATTGAGCTTCATTTTTGTCTCTTTTTACAAGCTATCCCTTTTTATAACGCTCCCCACCCTTATGAAGTTTCTTTAGGCCAAGGTGTAACTCCTCAAAAGAGACTTGACTTCTGAGTAAACTTGTATGTTTAGTCTCATTAAGAATATGTGAATGGGCATCCACATTGGTGGTAGGTTATCTCTTTTTCGAACCATGTGGAATAATACAAAAAAGGAACACTCTCTTTTCTTCGGAATTGAGAAGATTATTCTCAGGAATAGGTTTATCACTTTTCCAGACCTGAGGGACTAAACTTATGGGAAAGGAGTACCTGTTATGAGATTAGTTTTCTTTTTTTTGTGCTCTGGACCTAAACATGAAAAATATTACAAGTGTACTTTATATCTTTGTCATGCTCGTTAAATCCTAAAGAAAAAAGCATCGAGTTTACTATTGTAATCCCCATTTCTCGTAATCAAATGAATCTTTTCGAGTGATCTTGTCTTCCTTGACACTCATAAAAATCAGGCTTCATGCTGCTTTTGAAGGGGCATTGGGTAGGTGGTAATTTAACCTTTTTCGGACCTTCCTGACTAAGTATGAAAAAGGTGTGCCTTACTTATTTGGAAGCTAAGAGAGTTATTTTGTGGTGTTTTTAGATTCTTCTTCGAAGTTTTTAGATTCTCAAAATATGAAAAGACCAACAAGAATGTACTAGTTCAGGCTTGTAAAATCCATGAATTAGTTACTTTATCAAGCATTATTCTCTCCCCTCTTCAATCCTGTCAAAAATGAAGAGAGACCTGAGTTGAATTTCTTGGACTCGTTAAAATTTAACGAGAAAGATAAGGAAGAAGTACTCTCTTTGGGTTATAAATAGTGGTAGAATGTCCTCCTTAAACATAAAAATACCTAAACTTTTCGATACTCATGTTTCAGTTTACACTTTCATCTCAGCTATCACTTCGATTCTTTACTCCTCCAGTTTTTCTTTATACCTGGGGAATTTGATCATGTCTCCTACATGACAGATAAGTCTAGTTGTTCTATCTGCAAGTTAGAAGTTGCCTTGGGTCATCTCTGTGTCATGCTCATTGTTCAAGGATGTATCCCTTCATCTGACTATTTTCCTGATTCCATCATTATCCTATCTGAGCATTACTTGTGTCTAACTTCTCGTATCTAGTTCCTAGTCACTCTTGTGATCCGTTGGAGGATCCATTGCCTTCCTCATCACAGTATGGTTTCTCATTAGTACTTCCTAAAAACAAAGATATAGAGCTTTGATGATTGTACCTTAGGATTCACTATCATTATTGGTGAACTCCTTTGCTTCAGTTGTCAGCTTTACTCATTATCTGACATTCTGTTGAGTCTCTACCGTGTTCGACTTCAACACACCTATTCACACGGTGGAGATTCTACTGGTTCCTTTGGATTTTGATGAAGACCTTAGGTTCACATTTATAACCTAAGTTGCGCAACACTATGATTAGTTACACAGTTTCCATCTTTTGAAGAATCATCATTGTATATTATGGCTTTGATCTACCTTTGTAATATACGTGGTCTTGTACCCGTATCATATGATGTAATCAAATATTGTAAAGGAGCTAGTGTTTCATTATATTGAACATGGCATCCTCGAATATGATTTTGTATATGACATTGATATGTATTTGTTTCAGGTACTTCCTTTGCTTCCTTGGACAATTGAGTTCTCCAAGATTAAAAGATTGTAATGTATTTCGGCCATCACTTTCCTCTGACCTCACACATTAGGGGCCATCTGTTGTTAACCAAAATGGCACTTCTTCGTCGAGTACTAACATCCAATATGTCGGGACACAAAAGGACAATAGGATTGAAGTAGCAAAAACACTATAGATGTTTATGACTGATGATATATAATATTCTAACCAGCTTCATATATTTTTACTTGGGGATTAGGGTTGCACACATGACTATTTGCATTGAAACTTGTGTGTCATATGCGACTATTTTCATTACAACCCATGTGTACATTGAACACGCAAGTTTTCTTTGAGCAAGGAGCGTGTCAGATGCGCCTTTCCTATATATATACTCGTGTACCTTAATTCAATGTTAAAAAAATAAATAATGATTAGTCGAGTTCAGGTGATCCTTAATCGATAACTATCTCAACTATCCCAACGATCCTAACCTTCGAAGCCTCTCTATTTCCCCATGTATAAATAAAGGGAATGGGATGGGGATAAGGAATCATTCTTAGAAGAGAAAAATTATGTTGATGGTATGCCTTAAGACCTGTTGGATCAGCAAAACTCTGTGTGCTCGGTGTGAAGAGGAGTCCTTGTTTCAGAAGGTGGGTTGTAATCTCACCATTATCTATTTATGAATAAAGAAATTTCTTCTTCTAATCTTTATATTTTTTCTTTCTCATGTATGATGGATCATGAATGATTTCAATTATGTTATTATGAATATGCATTTCACTAATTATTGATATATATATGAGATATTGTTGGAATAATTTGTCGTTTAAAGGTGAATTGGAGGAGCCCTAAAAGCTTTGGAAGAGACTGAAAGAGGAGAAGACCAAGCTTGGATCAACCGTCATAAATCAGGTAAGTCAAGCCTCCTTCCTATTCCTATTTTATTTTCTAGATAAGATGATTGCTTGCAAGTGTATTAGTAAGTTGGTAACCCCAAATACCCTAGGTTACAAGGGTGTATTGTCCCGGAACAACAAAAAGACCTGTCTCCAAGTATTTATGTAAATACGAGTAGTAATAATGTTGTAAATAGTGGACAAGAAAGTCTGACTAGTCCAAATTTTATCTCGACTGTACCAGTAGTCAATGCAACACTAATCAATACAATGGTTGGAACTGACATTAACCTCCCAATATTCAGTGGGAATGGGCTGGAAGACCCAGAGCAGCATTGGTTTTTGTGTGACGCTATCTAGAATGTATGACAGGTCCAATATGAGAATGCAAAGAAAGCATATCTGATCATGATGCTATGAGGTCGTGCACTAGACTAGTATATGAAGTTTTCCATAATACCAAAAGGAGTGGTCCCAAAGACACTCAATGAGATTTGACTCGGATTGATTGATGAATTTAAGAAATTGAAGTCTGGATCCCAATGCATCACTAATATCAAGGATATCAAGCAGATACCGACATAATTTGTTTGGGATTTTGACAAAATATTTTAGACATTAATGGCCAAATTGAGTTTCCAAATGTCGTATGTGCAACACAAGGAATGGTTCATTGCTTCCTTGTTTCTACATATCTGAACATCATTGATGAAATAGAAACTTGTGTCATAGATAGAGGATCTGGAGATAGAAATGAAGTTTGAATCCTCACTCGTTGGAGACACTGGCTCGAGAATGATGCAAATTCTGTCGTAGCTGGCCAATCTTACGGTGCAAATACAAGACATCAAAAGAGGTGAGGAAGTTCAGGAGGAACTATGGTGTATAAGATGCAGAACATATGGACACCATAAATATGATTTCCTAGCATTGATGAACTATGTCGCAGCAGGTGCACTGAACCCATTAAACACCCAAGGAATGCCTTAGTGTAGAGTATGCTAGACTAGAGGTTACACGTCCAAAGAATTTATGTACTTACAGAATATTGTATGTGCACCTTCTAGTCTGTGTTGTAAATTTTATAGATCAATAGGTCATGATGAAAAGGACTATAGAGCACTTCAACTGCTGCAAGAGAAAACCATGGATACTTACCTAATGAAGAATGATGAACAAATGCAAGCTGAACGAGCACGGCCTTAGTATCATCCTACGAAGTTTCAACAACAACAATATCCTCAACTGCAATACCAACCGAATCAGTATCATCAACAACAACAATACCCTTTACAAAGGGGAGGTGGGAACTTTAGAGTTTGAGGACATCAATAAACAGGATGATTTGGTCGAGGAAGAGGCCAAGTCGTATGTTATAATTATGGGAAACCAGGACACTTTTCCTGAGATTTTCAAAGTCCTATGAAAAATTGTACACATTGTAAAGCATTTGATCACACTCTCAAATAGTGTCCACAACTTATTTTGAAATGGCAGGATATAACTGTCGTTAACCCCAACCTAGTGCAGAATATGAATCCAAACCCCAATCAAAATATTCAAATGATTTCTGCGGAGCCAAGACAACCGAACCTTGTTGTAGCCACGTGAGGAGGTGCTGCAACTGGAGAAGACCAAAATACACTACAAGGACAAATGGAGGTGAGACCTGTGACACAAAAGAAAGCTCCACTAGATGTTCAACAAGAGAAGGAAGTCTTCTTAGAGGCCCGACTGTACCAAATTTTGTCTCAATTGTACCAGTAGTCAATAAAACACTAATCAATACAATGGTTGGAACTAACATTAAACTCATAATATTCAGTGGGAATTGGATGGAAGACCCAGAGCAGCATTGTTTTGTGTGACGCTATCTAGAATGTATGATAGATCCAAGATGAAAATGCCAAGAAAGCATAGCTGATCACGACACTACGAGGTCATGCGCTAGACTGGTATATGAAGTTTTCCATAGTACCAAAAGGAGTGGTCCCAAAGACACTCAACGAGATTTTACTTGGGCTAATTGATGAATTGAAGAAATCGAAGTCTGAATCCCAATGCATCATTGAGATCAAGGAGATCAAGAAAATACCAATAGAATATGTTTGGGATTTTGACAAGATATTTTAGACATTAATGGCCAAAGTGAGTTTCCAAATGTCGGATGTGCAACACAAGGAATGGTTCATTGCTTCCTTGCTTCCACATATCTGATTATCATTAATGAAATAGAAACTTCTGTCGTAGACAGAGGATTTGGAGATAGAAATGAAGTTAGCATCCTCACCAGTTGGAGACATTGGCTCGGGAATGATACAACTTCAGTAGCAGCTGGCCAATATTACGGTGCATCTCCAAGACATCAAATGTGGTAAGGAAGATCAGGAGGAACTATGGTGCATAAGATGCAGAACATATGGACAACATAAATATAATTTTCCAGCATTGATGAACTATGTCACAACAGGTGCATTTTCAACAACATATCCTCAACTGCAATACCAACTGAATCAGTATCATCAACAACAACAATACCCTTGGAAAAGGGGAGGTGGGAACTTTAGAGTTTGAGGACATCAATAAGGAGGATGATTTGGTCGAGGAAGAGGCCAAGTTGTATGTTATAATTATGGGAAACCAAGACACTTTTCCGTACATTTTCAAAGTCCTACAAAAAATTGTACATATTGTAAAGCATTTGATCGCACTGTCAAATAGTGTCCGCAAATTATTGTGAAATGGAACGATAGAACTATCGTTAACCTCAACCTAGTGTAGAATATGAATCCAAACCCCAATCAGAATATTCAAATGATTTCTACCGAGCCAAGACAACCCAACCTTGTTGTAGTCACATGAGGAAGTGTTGCAACAGGGGAAGACCAAAATACACTGGAAGGACAAATGCAGGTGAGACCCGTGACACAAAAAAAAGCTCTACTAGATTTTCAACAAGAGAAGGAAGTCTTCTTGGAGTTGCAACTGTACCAAATTTTGACCCGACTGTACCGGTAGTCAATACAACACTAATCAATACAATGGACCTTGGAACTGACATTAAGATCCCAATATTCAGTGGGAATGGGTTGGAAGACCTAGAGCAGCATTGGTTTTTGTGTGAGTCTAACTGGAATGTACAATAGATCGAAGATGAGAATGCCAAGAAAGCATAGCTGATCATGACGCTACGAGGTCATGCACTAGACTGGTATATGAATTTTTCCATAGTACCAAAAGGAGTGGTCCCAAAGACACTCAACAAGATTTGACTCAGGTTGATTGATGAATTTAAGTAATCAAAGTCCGAATACCAATGCATCACTGAGATCAAGCAAATACCAATAGAATCTGTTTGGGATTTTGACAAGATATTTTAGACATTAATGGCCAAAGTGAGTTTCCAAATGTCAGATGTGCAACACAAGGAATGGTTCATTTCTTCCTTGCTTCCACATATCTGAACATCGTTGATGAAATAGAAACTCGTGTTGCAGACAGAGGCTCTGGAGATAGAAATGAAGTTAGAATCCTCACCAATTGGAGACACTGGCTCAAGAATGATGCAAATTCAGTCGTAGCTGGCCAATCTTACGATGCAACTACAACACATCAAAAGAGGTAAGGAAGTTCATGAGGAACTATGGAGTATAAGATGCATAACATATGTACACCATAAATATAATTTCTTGATTATGATGAACTATGTAACAGTAGGTGCGCCAAACCCATTAAACACCCAAGGAATTCCTTAGTGTAGAGTATGACAGACTAGAGGTCACTATTTCGAAGAATATATGTACATACAGAATATTGTAAGTGCACCTGCTAGTCTATATTGTAAATTTTGTAGATCAATAGGTCATGATGAAAAGGACTACAGAGCACTTCAAATCATGCAATAGAAAACCATGGATACTTACCTAATGAAGAATTATGAACAAATGCAAGATGAATGAGCACAGCCTCAGTATCATCCTGCGCAGTTTCAACAACAACAATATCCTCAACCGCAATACCAACCGAATTAGTATCATCAACAACAAAAATACCCTTCGCAAAGGGGAGGTGGGAAATTTAGAGTTCGAAGACATCAATAAGGAGGAAAATTTGGTCAAGGAAGAGGCCAAGTTGTATGTTAAAATTGTGGGAAACCATGACACTTTTCCTGATATTTTCAAAGTCCTATGAAAAATTGTACATATTGTAAAGAATTTGTTCACACTGTCAAATAATGTCCGCAACTTATTGGCAAAAAGCATGCTATAACTATCGTTAACCCCAACCTGG
The DNA here is from genome assembly GCA_001517045.1 of Pseudotsuga menziesii. Lineage (NCBI taxonomy): Eukaryota > Viridiplantae > Streptophyta > Pinopsida > Pinales > Pinaceae > Pseudotsuga > Pseudotsuga menziesii. The sequence continues at coordinate 79,084 of LPNX010587403.1, forward strand.
TGCAAAATACGAATCGAAATCCCAATTTGAATATTCAAATGATTTATGCCGAGCCAAGACAACCCAACCTTGTTGTAGTCACATGAGGAGGTGTTGCCATAGGAGAAGACCAAAATACACCGCATGGAAAAATGCATGTGAGACCTTTGACACAAAATAAAGCTCCGCTAGATGTTCAACAAGAGAAGGAAGTCTTCTTGGAGGTGCAACAAGAATTTGTTGACACCAATAAACCATCGACATATGGACAAGTGAGAGTTATGCCTGAAATATTTGAACAACTAATCAGAAGGATGCTCACTAAAAAGGTTAGTAAGCTCAAAGAATTTTTCAAAAGTTGTTGAGCACTAATTCATGATAAATATGTTGTCATAGAATTGATAGCATTCATAGAAGACACCATAGAATACTCATGACATGAGAAAAGAGTCAATCATATCGAGATAAAAGTGAAGACAGGCGGAGAATTATGAATGATTGCGCAGATAGAATATTATGATATGGACTATATCATACTAGACTTGGGCTTGGATGTCAATATATAGACAAGGAAAAGATGGGAGAGCATGAACAATCCATGACTGGATTAGTCTCGTATTTAGTTAAGTATTGCAAACCAGTCGAAGTTTCTACCAATTGGTGTTGGGCTAGGGCAGACCTAGGTTCTATACTTTTGTCTTTGCACCAACAAAAGACCCACAGTGTTGGCCCTTTCGGTAACAACCTGCGAATAGGTTGCAGTATCACCCGAAACAGCTATGGGGTGCCGCAGAACTAGGTTTCTGCAAGCAGAAGAGGGATATTACTATCTGTTTAGCTTCTAACAAATGATAATCATAAAATACAGAGCTTTGACATTCTCTTATTTAGCTTCGTAGTTAGATAAACAAACAGTGCCTTGCTTAACCCTTTACTGGGAATTCACAGCAAAGTTAGTATTTAGCAGTGATCTTACTTATCAGTTATATATTTATCAATGCATAAAATAACATAACAACAACACAAAAGAACCACAACACAAGATATAACATGGTTCACCCCTAGTTTAGGGGCTACATCCACAGAATTGTGTTTTATTCAACTCTTTACAAAAACCACAGTTCTGATATGCGCACTCAGCTGCAAATCCCTTCAATTCCTCAAAGTTGCGTATTAAGCTGCAGATCTCTGTACACACAGCTGCAGATCTTCTTAATCACCCAAAAACCCTCTGCGCACACAACTGCAGAGGTCGTCCACGCACACAGCTGGGACTTAACCTTCAAAACAAGCCTTAGCTTTGCATCAATTCATCTTACATCAAAAGCCTAGCCTGACTCTTTTACAAAAGTGCTTATTTATACACTTATTACAAAACCATGGGTTTAAACCATGGGCACCCTAAACCCTAAACCCTGGACTTAAACCATGGGTTAATTACAAAAAGAGGGATTTGACTCAATCCCGACACCCCTAAGACTATTTTGAGTTGCAACTTCACTTACAAGCTTCCACAAAAACCACGGAGTTACCAAAATTAAGGACCGTTAGGGTGCATGCCCCAATAGGCCCCTAAGACTCACTAGTGTCCCGTCTCGGGACACACAGCTGCCTGTGTGGTGGGAGAACTTTGTTGGCGAAGATGGTGAACTGCCTATTGAGGCTACACATGATATTGTCGGTTGATTTCTCCTTCTCCACAAACTCCTGCAATGATACTCCTTCAGAACTTTGAGCTCGCTATCCATAGCAGTACTCAACTCCAAGGCCTCGTTGACAAGGGGCTGCATGGAATTTTCCAGTAGTGTTGCTTTCGCTCTGTACGAGTCAATTTCCTGCTAGAGTTCATTGCTTTTTTTTACCTTAGGCATTTTCTGCATAAGAGGCAGGGTCTTAATTTCCACTTTTACTGCGTCCAACTCAGTCTGTCACTGCTTGATGGTTTCCTGCAACTTTTGTACTTCTGGATTTTCTTGCAGTGTTGTCCAGGCATCGACGCTTTCCTCAAGCAGCTTGGATGTGCTACCTACAAGATCAGAGATCTTCGTTGCTGAATCCTGAATGTCACGGCGACGCTGCTCCCTGACCTCTGGTGGGCTCTCTGGGATGATGTGTAGTTGAAGCTCCACAATTTGAGCTTCATGTTCTGCTTTGAGCTTCTCCATTTCACTACGAGTCTACTGTGCGTAGTCTTTCAGCTTGGCAATTCTTTGCTCTGACTCTTCCTCAGCCTCTATGTCGAAGCTAGGAAGACTTCGACATGCCTCATCCAATACTCATGCCAATGTGACCTGCTTTCGTTTTGCATCGCTCTTCCTCTGCTCTGCTTCCTTCAACTGCGCTTAAAATATCTCACTCCTCTTCATGGTATTTTCCAATTGTATCTGTGAGTAGTTGTCCCATGCTTGGATTTCGTGTATTATTGCTAATTGGTAGAGGTGCAACTCCATCATGGACATCTTGGTGTAATCTATTCCAACTATCATGCTCATCTCTGAGCGAGATGCTGCGTCAGTTATTATGAGTGTTGCGCTTGACACTTGTCCCCTGTTTTCCCTAGCTGGCCATTATCTTGTGTCTGGCTGTGCACTTACTGGGGTGTTGCTTGTTGCAGCACCAGCTGCTGATTTTTTTGCTAAGTCCTTCAGCTCTGAAATTCCTTGAGCTACATCGGTGAGTGCATCGAGGTGCATAGCTGCAAACTCTGACCATTTCTTGGTGAGAAATTCTGTGGACTTCGTCAGATCCTGATCAAGCTCCTCAGTGGTCAAGGAAATTTATTCGTCAATATTCTTGTCTTTTAACACCTTCGTTTTCTTTTGGGATTGGGGTTTGGTCACTTCCTCTGCTTCGGGTGACTTGCGCTTATCTGGCCGGTTAGGGTATGAGACTGTGTTGACCAAATCCTCTTCGTCCTCTTCATATCTGTCATCTCCACCCTGATCGCCTTCACTCTGTTGTGAATCACTCGGTTCTTCACTATCCTCAAGTGGGTCATTTGGCTGTGTGTGACTAGGGCCAGCGCCCACATTGGTGACCGGAGGGATTGGAATGCTGGGATTTGTTCCTACGTCCTTCAACCATTCAGCCGGTCACTGTTGAATGGCCACGATGATGTCTTCTTTGGTCACGACATATGGCAACTTCCAGCATGCCTTCTTCTTATCTGTGCGGGCCTTGATGAATACATTGTGCATGTCGGACCTGAAGTTGGCCATGCCATCATATTGAGAGAATAGCTCATTACTGAGCCGTGGGGTCTTTACAATCTCATATGAGATACTCATCATATAAAATGCAAACACATAGTTCGTCATCTGCTGGGATGCTTTGTCCTGTGACACCTAGAGGGATGCATACCTCGCTGCGCCAGGCATGTTCGGAGGCACAGTAACAAACTGCGCCTCGGTACGTTCTTTCCATCCTACTAGTGCGATAAGGACTATCAACCAAGAGTAGTGAAAAGGTCTACCTTTCTCCTACGCATCGCGAGCATCTTCAAGGAATTCCTTCGCAATATACGCTGCCCAGTTGTAACTATAGCCTTTGGCACAGTTCGTAGCAATACTGATAATTGGGGCAGGCACTTCATATGGTCTACACTTTCTCATCAATTTGTAGGCTAAGAGTTCAGCTACGAAGCGAATGTTTTGGTGCTGAATTGTCGAGGTTTGATACCCTTGCTTTCCTTTCATTAGGTTGAAGTGGTCCTTCATGCTTTGTGCCAGCTTCATATCTTTGTGTTTTGAAGGAAATTCTATATCCGGATCAGGCCCTTCCCTTGGTAAGCCTATGATCCTATGAATAAGCTTGCCATTGATAGGAATTCTTTGGTCGCCTATCCATAGGTACCCATCATGTACTAATGCCAAGAGTTGTTTGACCACTATGGTCACCTATGTGCTGCGACCAAAGTGGGGAACATCAAGCATCCTCAACAAACCATCTTTATCTAAGCCAGTAGCCCACTCTTTTACTTCCAGTAATGTCACTCCAGTCTCCGGATATTTGACGAAGTGCAAGTATGTCCCCGGGGTGAACTATGGAAACCTCCCATGATGATTCGTATCGTGGTCTGCATACTTAAGTTGGTCTATTTTCCCTGTCATGGTTCTGACCAACTGCACACCCTGTGGCAACGAAGGGGTGTGTAAAGTGAACTTAGCATTCTGCTGCGGTGGTTGAACTCCTGGTCAAATGGGCTGAATATAAGGTGGATGCTGCGGTGCAATGGTCTCATCTCCTTCAAATGGGATCTCCGCTGAACCAAACGGATTCATTTTGGGATCCTCCGGTGTTTGCCTTGATTGTTTGTGTCTGTCTTCGTTCCACTTAGAGCGTACTTCTAGTTTAAACTTCTTCCTAGTAGAGCATGTCTGCATTGGTTGAGGTTGTGCTGGGGGAGTTTCTTCGCAGGGTGTAGGCGCAGGTGGATGGATGAAAAGGTTCAGGAGACCCCCCAGTTCAAATTCTCTCACTAAATCCTGAAGCTCGCGATCAGCTGTCATGGGCTCAATTGTAAAACTCAAGAAACTGCGTAATGTGAATTTTATTGGTGTGGGTGTCTTCTTATGGAATCCATCAACAAAATATATCATAACTGTGCATTGAAGACACCAAATATGACAGAGATCTTGTCCAAATGGGGGTAGGCTTGTCAATATCTTATTAATACAGGCAGTTAATACAGGGGATGTACCAGCGCCACCAAATTTGGTTTCCTCGAACGGTCGTATTTTAAGCTCCGACAGATATTTCCTACTGTGGCACAAGTAGTAACTCTGGCTGCTCCATAATGGGGACATTCAACACTTCCTAATACCCTCTTCGACATGGCTTCGAACTGCAACCCATGACAGAATGTCTTCCACTGCCTCACTGATGCCTTTTATTGCTGAGAACTTCATCAGAAATAGGTCTTGATAGTCATGGAGAAGTTGGGTCACTTTTCTCGCCATTTATTCATCCCAATAATCTCCAATAATAACATACTTAGGCTTTCCTTCTGATCTAATGGTTACTGTCTGCGTCTTCAAGGGCTAAGTCACTTCAGGTGCTTCAACTGCTGGTCCATATACTTTGCAGTGTCCTTCTGACTTAGGAATGTTAATGTTGCATGGATTGTCATCCTCGTCAATTGTGAGGTTATAACATTCTACTACATTAGCTTCTTGTTCCTTCCAATCAAGATGGTATTTTGCTATTGCTTTATCATCAAATACTTTAGTATGGATCAACCTAACAGCTGCGTCCAAAGCAAGGCAAACCTCATTAATAGAAAATGTCAGCACAAAACTATCAACAAGACTATCTCAACTTACAGTACCGTGGTGAAGCTCGACCCCCGCATACCAGTTCTTTGCTATAGGTTCCAAGGTGTGCACAAACCTATGTACCCACTCTTCACAAGGGACATGCTTCCATGCTTCATAGCATTGCTCCAAATGTCTCTGAGGACTAGTCTTACCATTAAACCTACTTCGCACCTGCTGAGGTTGGTCCCTCAATCTTAGGCAAAGGGACTTTTGGCACACTTCCCAACTATGAATGTACTTTTTGTGACCATTCCACCATCTGGCTACTGTGGCTCTAAATGCTGAATCTAGAGTCTCCATTTTCTGTGAGTTTGGTACCTGCTCTAAGAATTGCACAATAAACTCTTCTAGGTCTTTCGAACCATCAAAAATAGGTAAGGTTCTTGTCTGTGAACTAATCCATCTGAGAGACTTGGTAATTCTTGCACATCAATGTCCATGTAGCTCATATAGTCTATTATGCCAATTCTCTAGGCCGTCATCTAAATCCGTCATGCAGGAGCTGTCACACTGCCAATGCATGATACCTTCGGCAGTAGGATCAACATAATATTCTTCCTTCGCTGTGATATTGTAGATATGGTTGATTACTGCATCATTATCTATTGCCCATTCAATGCCTAGCAATGTTATATAGGGGTTGCTGTCATCAATTATTTCAATTACCTCAAAGTCTGCTAAGTTTCTGACTCCATCAATATCGACTGATACGCTAGGGAGTCTTCCTAGCGGCACAATCTTCTGCTGATTGGCTAATCTCCACTGTATAGGGGACCATTCCATAGTAGGTTTTCCCATTTGTTCCCATGTCTGCTTAGTGAAGACATTTGCTTCTGATCCTAGATCCAAGATGACATCAGTCATGTCATATTCTCCTATCTGAGCATTCAATCTCATCTGCCTGCCAGTTCTTCTGACTCTATGAATAGCTTTTTCCTTACCAAGACTTCGTTGAGGTTTGCAAGAAGCAATAACTTTCTGCAACTCATTTAAAGAATTCTGATTTCTTAAGAGCTTCATACAACTCTGTAAAAAGGAGGACAGTGTACTTACTTTATCCGTCGAAGCTTATTACGGCTACGACTGCTGCTGAGGTTGTTGCGCAGGTGCTACTGATGTGTTGGGGTCAGAAAAATCTCTCTTGGCTTCCATAAATGTCTCTTTTTCTCTTTTGACATCAAATACTAGGATTTTTTCTGGGGCCTTACGAACACAAGCCTCGGCAAGCTGTTCCTCCTTGTTCTGCACTTCCGTCGTAGCTCCACTCCTGGTAACAACATTAATGGCTCGGATAGGTCATTGCTCCACAGCAATCAGCTGAATATTCTAAGTAGAGGCAATATTTATCTCTTGAATATTTACTATCAGCTATGGGCATTGCTCAATCACATGGTCGACAGCTATGCAATATCGACATGTCGTAGTTGGGTTCCGACAGTCTCTAGCTAGATGTCCTGCCTGGTTACAGTTATAGCACACAACTTGGCCTCGTCCTCTTCCAGCCATACCACCATGACCATGACCAAAAGTACCTCGACTTGAGGTACTACCACGGTACCCATATCCATCATTGCCTTGTCCATCATTTTGTACCCTATAAGCATCATAAGTTCGTTCTCTCATGAGGTCAAAGCTACGATACTCATCTTCGTTGTGTCCAACTGACTTACAGAACTTGCAATAAGGGTTCTTAGGTACTTGCACATATCACTGTAGAAGATAGTAGTCTTCAGGGTGATGCTGGCCAGTTGTCCTACAGATCTCACAATATAGAACACTAGGGTTGAACGGGTTTGGTGCACCAGAATTCAAGAAATTTCTTACCGAAGAACACTATTCCTTGTCGTGACCCTCTATCCAACATCGTGTACACCAAACCTCTTCGTGACTAGCTTTCCCTTTTTTCATATCGTGAAGCTCTAGAGCCATCGCTGCCAACTGCGCTTGTATTTGAGCGATACCAGAATTATCTTTGACAGGACCTGTTTCAAGCTTCATAGCGATTTCCAAAGCCTCCTGCTGATCCGCAACCTTTTGTTGCATGAGTGGAGTCCTGATGTGTGGTAATAAAGCTGCAATGAACCATTCCTTATGCTACGCTAGTCCAATAGTAAAATTGACTTGATCTAGGAGAACTTTGAACCTCTGATCAAAGTCCTACACTGATTCTCCTCGTCGCTACTGAATTTCCTTTAGTTCAGTGATACACTGCGACTCTAATTTAGGCTTCTTAAATTCCTTTATCATTGCTTCTTTTATATCAGCCAAGACATGGTTCTGAGTACTGGAAAACTTCATGAACCAGGTCAAAGCACGGT
>LPNX010587403.1:91992-146162 GCA_001517045.1 Pseudotsuga menziesii
ACACAAGTATATTCATAAGCAAAATAATCCAATACTTATCTGTATTGTGTGTTTCCTCATTCGTCCATAGGATCCTGCTTCGCTTTGCAATCCTTGGGATCTCCTATGGACTTAGATGTTAGGTCAGCACGCTGGCTGCTCCACAACATCAATTAATTAATGTCCATCCAGTACATCCTCATGTCAACTGGGCTTGGAACTTTTACCATGACCATTTCTAGGTCTAGGATCTACTATGGATACTCAGGCATATCACAGCCCATCATACATTTATATCAACAATAACACATACACTTATACCAACATACACTTATATCAACAATAACCCTTACTCCACAACCCCTCACAACAACCATTTACCCTTTACCTTACCTTTATCCTTTAGCCTGTTAACACCAGCAACACAAGCAATATAAGTGAACTCATCAGCGTTATTGCTCTAAAAAATGTAATCACATTTCATATCATTCACTATCAAGTATTGAGACACCAAGAGTGCGTCCACTCCCTAGAGTGTAATCAATACTGAAAACCCTGTCATGATCCAACATCGGAAAAGTGTGCACCCATTCCCGTTGTGTGCCATGTAGGCCCTATTCATACTCAAGCAATTGGTCATCATGGAAATAAAACCAAAACATGTTCTGCATATGGAATTTAATAATTAAACATGCATATTCTTAGCAAGGGTCACATAACACTTATCCATTTGTCGTCGCAGTATGCCTTTGTTAAGGAGGAATGGAGGCTCCATTCCTGAGTTAACAGTCCCTCAGTTTTCCATCCCAACTCCTTTTTACATTCCATATTCACACATGTCTTGCCGACATAATTTATACCATCTCACTCATGTTATTACCGAACATGCAGTGCAGATGAGACATTTCCAAAATGTCCAATGGCGTTTCACCCGAAACCCATTTCCAAGGGAAAACCTTCCCATAAAGTTTGGCTCCTGCAAGCCATCACACATGGTCTTCCTGCAACATGTACCCCTGACACATTCATCAATAGAAAAACAGTCAATCATTACCTGATACTACAATCCAAATTGATCATTCCATAACCAAGCAATGACATTAGCAATCAAATTCAATAAGAATTTGCAATTCTATCTACTACAGAAATTGACTTTCTCATTTGTGGGTCTCTTGTAAGCAGCATTAGTATGCCCGTTATAATTTTATGCTTACTATCATAACATAATTACCCACTTACCATGCGTCCCTCCTGACACAATCTTATACAAGCCAACAATGATTAGTAGTCGTTAGCACTTTCTTAAATCCGAAATCCACAATTCAAATTTAACAAACCATTATGCATATCAACTATTTTCACAACCATGAGACTTCTTCTCATAAACGGTAGATTCTGGCATTGGTCAGGGTCTTACCTCTCAATGCCATGCTTGAATAATCTACCTGAAACATGAGTTTCAATCAACCAAACACAATCTTATGCAAGCCAACAGTGGCTAGTGGTTGTCAGCAATTTCTCAAATCCGAAACTCACAATTCGAATTTTAACAACCTATTATGCATATCATATGGTAGATTCTGGCATTGGTTAGGATATTACCTCTCACTTCCATGCTCGAAATAATCTACCTGAAGCATAAGCTTCAAACATCCAAACACAAGCTTATGCAAGCCAATAGTGACTAGTAGTTGTTAGCAATTTCTTAAATTTGAAATTCACAATTCAAATTTAACAAGCTCTTTCACATGGTAGATTCTAGCATTGGTCAGGGTCTTACCTCTCAATGCCATTCTCGAATAAATCTACCTGAAACATGCGCTTCAATCAACCAACACTTGGTAAGTATGGATGCATATAACTTTTCATCGCTACAACCATCACTTAAGCATTTTCAGAATTTATAAAATTCAAATACTTCCAGCTGTTAGTCACATTAATATCATCAAAGCTCATTTACGTCATGCAATCATTATCATATTAATATTTGCAAGGTATAGTCATATCATTCATGCAATTAAATGAAGGTTTAGATACCCTTACTTCACAAGCGTATCATTCATGCCACCTTGCTCTTCCATAGAGCATTTCTGGCAGCCAACTGATCATGACTATCCTACATCCATAGCAACCTCTGAAATGGTTCCTGAATTGTCATCAATTCATCATTTCAGTCATTAGTCATTCATAAAATCACATGCATTCAACATACCATGGCCTAGCCATGTCCACCTCACATAGGATGCATTACTACAATCAATATCATCAACATATATAGGCATGACACCTTTCTATATTCAAGCATCCACATGGTATGAGGTCTCTTACCTGTACCAATCCATCGAATTTTTCATAAGCAAATTCTTACCTGCATGGGTTCTACTTACACCCTGGACATGACCAATTTGGTTGGTCCTTTGCAGGAGATTATAGAATCGCTCACCAACTTTTGTTATGGACTTGTTGCCTTATCCCTTTCTTCATAGGGTTGCTGGTCACCTTTATCAGCATCAGCAACATATTCATCCGGGTCCATGTCATCGTTGGTTTTTCCACTAATGCCAACATCAAAGCAATGATTATCATTAGCGGTTCATTATAAATGTATAATTACCAATATTCTTACCAATCATGCAATATCCTATGCATGCAATACATATCCTCATGCATTTCAAGCATAAACTTAGGAAATGTAGTTATAATCAGCAAGATAGGGTCTAATGAAAAATTCCCTTTCAAATCCCTCATCTTCTCATGGAATTCTTTTTTCACACAGCAGCTGGTTGACTTCATAGTTCTTGCTGCCCCTGGGCATGCAACTGTCCAGATTTGTCTTTTTTATAATAGTGGCCATCATTAGCACTTGGCTGCTTCATGTTCAGATTCTGGTCACTTATCCTTGTTCCTTGCTGGATATGCTTTCCAACGCCTATTCACATGCGTCATTCTGACCTCGGGTGTAAAAAACACACCACTTCTAAGAATGAGGGGTTTCACCAAATCTTTGCATTTTTATTACACCACTGCATTTTGGACTCGGTGCCATCTTCAGCCAACTTCAGGCGGTTGTAAACCACTGAGAACAGCTGAAAATCCTAGTAGAAAGCAGTCGAAATCTGTTGGAGATCCCACTGAAAACCACTGAGAAATCCCCTTTGAAAAACTCAATTCTCTTTGTGCAGAATCGGATCTCAAACCACTAATCCTTCCACAACGGCGGCTCTCGCAAGTCTTCCCCTTCCGCAACAACGGCTCTTGGAAGGATTTTGCCTTCCGCAACGATGACTCTCAGAAGGCTTTCAACTTCCGCAATGGTGGCTCTCGGAAGGCTTTCCCCTTCCGTAACGACGGCTCTCGGAAGGCTTTCCCCTTCCGCAACGGCGGACGCTCATTCATTTTCTTCTTCCGACGATAAATATTTTCGTTATTTAGAAAAAATTCAAACTTTCTTTTACCGCGTTGGCTGTCAGCGGTCTTTCTACATCAGAAGCCAAATGACTTTGGCTTCCGCAACGGCGGAACATGAAACGCTTTTACCTCCGATGAGTGAACTGACTTTTTGCCTTCGAAAATTTTTCAACTTTCTTTCTTTACGTCGGAGGCCTTATCTGTTGGCCGGGAAGTTGTTTCTCCGTCTGCAACCACGAACGCCAAATCCTTTCTCCATCCGCAGTGGCGTATGCCTAATGGTTCCTCCATCCGCAACGGTGGACGTCAAATCATTTCTCCATCCGCAACGACGGCACATGGAACCTTATCTTCTTCCGGCGGCGGTCTTTCTTCGTCGGACGACTTACCCCTTTTCTCTTCTGCAACAGCGGCAATCATTCCCCTTTTTCCTTCGACGATTTCATACTTAGACAAATTTTTCAAAATTTGTCTTTCTTCTTTCTGCTGAACATAGCACCTGTCGGTGGTCGGACCACTTTTCGTCGGACGCTTAGTTGCTTCTTCTTCCACAACGGCGGATGCGGAACCCTTTCTTCTTCCGCATCGGCGGACACTTAGGAAATTTTCGTGGCTTTCTCCAAACTGTTCCGGCGTCAGCGGTCTTTATCATTGGAAGCTTTAGAGCTTTTCACTTCCATAGAATCGACGGATGAATCCCTTCCGTAGCCACAACGGCGGCGCACAAACCACTTTCTCTTCTGATTGGCGGCCGTTTTCTTAGCAAAATTTTCAACTTGCGGCGTCGGCAGTTCTTCCACATCGGAATCCAAATGACTTTGGCTTCCGCAACGGCAGCTCAACAAAGACAAATTTCTTTCAATCAACCACAGACACTTGGAAATTTCCTGCAATTTTCTTCTGCACTGCCGGCAATCGGATGAATTTTTCGTCGGGCATCGAATTGTTTCTCCATCTGCAATGGTGGCACGCAGAGCCTTATCTTCTTCTAGCGGAAATCTTTTCTCATCGAAAGACTTGTTCCTTTGGCTTCTGCAACATTGGAACACCAACCTGAACTTCTTTCGATTGGCAGCTCTTCCGCTACGACGGAAAGGAGATTTCCAACTCTTCCGCAACATCGGAAATCCTTTCACATCGGAAGCCAAATGACTTTGGCTTCCGCAACGGCAGACTGGAAACCGCTTTCTCTTCCGCAACGTCGGACTGTCAAACCATTTTCTCTTCTGTCAGACGTCAAAACACTTAGAAAATTTTTGCAATTTTCTTTCCCCGTCGGAAGACTTGGCGGTTTGGTCTTCCGCAATGGCGGAGGAGAAACCACTGACTCTTCCGCAACTACGGAAGTCGGAACCACTAAACCCTCTGATGACCCGACTGTCAACACTTAGGCAATATTTTGGAAGTTTGTTGTCATCCATTACTGATCCCCGCTGGGCAGAAGGAAATTCCACCCTCTGTCAGTTGCTCCATCTTGGCCCATAGAGGCCCATTGTTGCAACCTTAGCTCTGATACCATACTGTCACATCCCCATCCCTTAAACCGCCGAAGAGGATGCGACGAACACTACAAACAGCCGGGAAAACAGCCCCATGAACATATATAGTCCATCAATGCTATCTTTCTGTGAAGAACATGATCCACAACCAGCTACGTCGCTGCAATGTTCCACCCAACCATAGGCCAGCGTGCTCATAAATCTCTCGGCAACACTGCCACCCCTAAGCTGGGTATGATTCCTCCAAGCATAGGGGTCAATGCAGTCTTACACATAGCTAGGGGACACACTCAACAAACCAACACCACTGGGTTTACCAGGCCATCAACGGATCAGCCAAGCCAGCAAAGTCCAAGGGACAACCACTGCATACCAGCAGAAAAACAACCCTTCATAGCCCTGTGAAGAAGCAAAGATGACCAGGGATAATCCCAAACAAACGATGAGCACAGCTCAAGCCCACAAGGCAACACAGAGTTTTTCTTGTCCCTACCATGCCCAAAAAAACTCGGCTGCAACCCAAAACCAGGGTACTCCAACAGCCCAAACTCACAATGAATGATGGAAATAGTCCATAGTTCCAAAACAAGGAAAACTCAGCCAACCTCACACAGTCCACAAAATAGAGGAGAGGCCAACTCCCAGCGTGGACAGAGGAAAACTCAACCCACGGATTGGAAATCCACAGTGGTCCAAAACGAAATTGGACACCACAGCCAACAAAACACGCGGGGAAGACAACAGTCCCAGAACATAATCAATGAGCATGGCTCACAACATGTAAGATGACTCCAATGGTCTATGCGTGAGGAAAACTTGCACCCAATAGCAAAACACAGGGGAAAACATACCCGATTCCACTCTGTGGAGGTCATGAGTGACCACCGAGAAGCAGCTCCTCTCCTGGCTACATGAGAAGGTAAGGCCGTTAGAGAACAACCCGCTGGTCTCTGCGTGAATGGAAGAACGCCCTAATAGGCCAATGAACAACGTGAGAGTGAGCCGACCACCATGAGGGACGAACATACCTCCTATGCACGCACGGATGAATATACTTTCCCTTCGCGTGAGGAAGATGGATAGACCACCACCGTGAAGGTTGGAAACGTGGGAGAGAAGAGTCGTGGAAGAGTGGGGTGTGAATGCATTCATGGGTGGAGTGTGGGTGTGGGCAAGGGACTGACAGTCTTGCCACCCCACTCCCAAAAACATTAACTACCTCAACCACCACCAGCCATTAACTCCTCAACCAACAACAACAAAATAGTAAAGAGGTTGACAAGGGGAGGTGGCAAATCAGCAAGATGGTAAAACATTGGTTTTTCCCCCATAACCAAGGTTTGACATCCCTCACCCCTTATCCTTTGGAATCATGCCCTTTTCATTCAACGTTGCACTACCATAGCTGGTTGTGGTTCATTTGATTTGATGTGTGTGTTTATATGATGCCGAATTATAATGTGTCGGATACCACAACATACCATCGACAACTATCCCTATTGCCAAAACATTCACAACGAAATCGATGGTGGGGCTTTTGCCTTGAGCTCCTCACCATGATTAATTACATTATATACATCATGCAAACGGGGTCAAAACCGGGGACATTACAATTGGGAAATAGAAAAATAAACTATTATAAACTTCAAGAAAAGGATCTTGTATTATGAAGATTCTGAAATAAGAGTGGTTGTTCCCATTGATCCCCATGAAGGGTAGCGATATGTCGAGCCTTTGCATAGCGAAGGGAAAGAAAATTATCTGGACCAGCTGTATAACACTATGTCTTCAAAGGAATATTATATTAACCCCACAACTGATGGAAGCCTAAGTTGGTAGAGTGTAAGCTCATGCACATCCCACTCATGTGAATCCCTAGAAAATTGTCAAAACACGTTGCATCAAGTCTCCATGCATAAATGTGTGAGAATTACAAGATTTGTTTGAAGGGTACTAAGCCGAAGCAAGCGCACTGCCTATGTATGAAGGATTTCCTAACCTTGCATCCTTCTTGGAAAAACTTGAAGAAAAGGTCACAAAATCACAACGATTATCCACTTTGGACTATGTGTTGAAAACTATGGCCACTAGATGGTGGGGCACACATAAACAATCTATCTCTTAATGGATGTAATGTAGAAGACTAATGGAGATCATATTTGTAGAAGAGGTCAATTATGTTGATAAAAAATATATAGGATTGTCACATACTAGAAAAAAAATTGAGCACTGTTGCACAGTTTGGAAAGCATATCCAAGACAGGAATGGGTTCACTGATTCATCTACACCTTGGAAATGGTGCCAAGAAGTTGGTACATCGCAAAGGAGCTGTGACATGGAACCATCGAGTGGGAAAGTTTAACTATAAAATTTACCCATAAATTTGAACTTACAAGCGAACATCCAATAGTGGATGTTGTGCTATAGGTAATAATGGAGAAGATCTTTGAAGAGATACCCGTTGTGGACACAAAATTACATCAATGCTGTATAACTATATACAAATGGATGGAGTGTTACAATATCACAGGAGAACCATATGATGATGACCCATTGGAGATAAATATACCAGAGTCAGAAGGTATACTTATAGTAGAGGGAGATGCTATAACTAGTGATTAGTTCCTAAAACCCCTCAAGATTAAGAAAGTGAATATTTGTTCAACTAAAACCCCGAAGTTCGCTAATATTGGAGATTAATGGGATGACGAGACCGTGGGAAATATCACTGAATTATTACATGAGTTTTGGGACTTGTTCCCTAAAACCTTTTATGAAATGAATGGCATAGTTGGAGATCTTGGTGAAATGAAGATACCATTGAGGCCTGATGCAAAACTGATCAAGCAGCGACTACACCGACTGAACCCACGTTATAAGGAAAAAGTTAAAGCAGAACTTTATTGAATGTTAGGAGCAGAAGTAATAGAACCAGTTGAGGAATCAGAATGGATCAACCTAATCATGGTACAAGACAATAAGGCTTCAGGTGGAGTCAGAATTTGTGTTGATCTCCATAAACTTAATGATGCCTCCTTGCATGATCTATTTCAAACTACGTTTACAGATGAAGTGTTGGAAAATGTTGGAGGACAAGAGATGTATTCATTTACATATGGATTCTTAGGTTACCATCAAGTCAAAATTTCCAAAGAAGAACGCTACAAGAATACCTTTGCAACAGAATGGGGATGCTACCAATACACGGTAATTCCCTTTAGAGTCAAGAATGTGCCTGCAATTTTCTCCAAAATTGTATTGACTACCTTTAAAGAATATATACACAAATTTATTGAACTCTATTTCAATGATTGAACAGTGTTTGGTCTCATGAAATATCACATAGAAAGTCTTAGAATGATGTTGGAATGATGTTGTCAGTACCAAATTTCCCTCAATTTGAGGAAGTGTATTTTTTCTGCACCTTTTGGGGTTATATTAAGTCATGTGGTCTGTCATGATGGGACTTTGGTTGATCTAGCTAAAATTTCCATCATCTTAGACTTACCACCATCTACCACTGTTAAACATTTAAGAGAAATTCTAGGGCATATGGGATACTATAGAAAGTTCATCAAAGGATATGCACAAATGACTACCCTAATGGAGAAATTGTTGAAAAAAGATTCTAAGTTCCAGCGGACGGATGAATGTTGAGAGAGTCTAGAAAATTTGAAACGAAAAATGGACACTGCACCTATACTTATATTTCCAGATTGGAAAAAAGAATTACATGTTATTGTGGACACATCGTCTTTGGTGCTTGGAGTGGTATTGATGTAGCCAGGAGAAGGAGATATTGATCACCCCATTTATTTTTCTAGCAGGAAGCTATCACCTGCATAATCGAATTACACTACAACAGAGAGAGAAGGACTTGCGATGGTCTATGCATTGCAGAAATTTAGACATTACTTGTTGGGGTGACATTATAAAATGTACACTGACCATTCTACATTGAAATATTTGGTTAACAAGCCAGTGTTGGGGGCAGAATATTTTTCGATGTCTGCTCCTCTTCCAGGAATCTAATTTTGAGATTATCGTCAAAACTGGGCTGATTAAACTTGCGATCAGACCACTTATCAAGAATAGAGATTGGAGATGAACCCACTATTCTAGAGAACAATCTCCTAGATGCACAACTATATGCAATAACCGCCTTTGAAAACTAGTATGAGGATATCATACAATCCCTAACTACGGGTTTTTTGTTTCCTGAGTTTACTCTAGAGAAAAAGAAACATTTTTTAACACGAGCTGCATATTTCCAATTGATTGCTGACCACCTATACAAATTGGGCCCATAATAAATACTTCAACACTTTGTTTTTGACCATCAGCAACCTATTATTTTGAGTGAAGCACATGCTGGTGTTACCGGGAGGACACTATGTAGGAAAGGATACAATACACAAGATATTACAAGTCAGGCTATGGTGGCCTACCATGCATGTCGATGCTAGAGATTATTGTCACAGTTGTGATGTCTTCCAATGAACAGGGAAGCCATCTAGAAGAGATGAGATGCCTTTAGTTCAACAAATTACGCTACAAGAATTTGATAAATGGGCTGTTGACTTTGTGGGGCCTATTAGTCCAGCAGGGAATCACACAAGTGCTAGATACATTATCAATTTGATGGATTAGCTTACTCGATTGGTAGAAGCTGTGCTTGTCAAGTATTGTACTTCTACGATGACATCAAAGTTTTTGTTCAAAATGTGGTGACAAGGTTCGGATGCCCCAAGATATTTATTAGTGATCAAGGTACACATTTTGTTAATCGGTTGATTGAAGAACAAACAAATGAATTTCAGATACAACATAGAAGAACAACTCCATATCACCTATAGGCAAATGGAGCAGGCGAAGCATTTAACAAGATTCTGGAAAATGTGCTCACCAAGGTCTGCAACACAAGAAGGGATGATTGGGACCAGAAAATTTCCGCAGTACTATGGGGGTATCACACAACATGTCAGTTAACAGGCCATACACCATTCAGATTAGTGTATGGACAGAAAGTTGTCATTCCTATGGAGTATATTGTACCAATTCTAAGAGTAGCATCCATTACAGAAATGACAGATGTTGGTGTTGTTGAAGAAATATTACTTTAGTTAATCCATTTGGAAGAAGAACGCTTCATTGCAGGATTCCATCAAAATGTAGAAAACCAAAGGTAGAAGGCATGGCATGACAGACACATTAAGAACAAGCAATTTACAGCTGGAGGACTTGTTCTTATGTATGACATCAATTTTTTCAAGCATCCATGAAAGTTGAAGACACATTGGTTAGGTCCCTATGTAGTGAAGGAAATCACTAATGGAGGAGCAGTGAAGTTAGAAAAACTAGATGGTACGAAAGTTAGAGGGCTCATTAATGTGAGCCGGTTGAAGCCTTATTTTGATAACTAAGACTTAAAAAAAAAATCACCACAATGACGATGAGTGTATTGATGATGATGATCACCATAATGTTTAGGTGAAAAAGAATAGTGTGACCTGTACACAAAGTGCGACAAGGAAAGTGTGGCACTAAAAAAAAAGGCATGTCGATACAATTATGAGGAATGATTGGTGAAGTGACAAATATCAAGTCCACAAACTGTAAGAAAATTAGAATCCGATTGCAAGAGCTGACGAGGATCACTTCCACTATTAATATCATGATGTCACAACAAAAAGGGGCGGTGTCATTGGCACGCACACATAAGGAGTTAGATCAAGAACCCACATGATCGTTCATGTTGTAATTATGCTACTTGATGGTGGTGCATGTGAGGAATTGATAGAATGATGGCTAGAATGAACCAACAACTGATAGTCGACTACCAGCCTGGATCCTTATAATACTATAGCCATATTTGTTGTAAGATACAGAGTAAGTGAAAACCAATGGAGAATAATGATGACTAACTGTTATGGTGCTAATGTCCCTAGGGGTCCTTTTGAGGAAGCTGTAATGACTATTCTGATTAGGAATCCTATTGTTTGATGTGTTTTAATGATAGATGGGGGCTGCTTGGAAATTCATCCAATTCTAGGCCTTCATGCAAAAACAACTCCAGCCTTCAGGGTAAAGATGTTTATTACATTAAGAAGACCTTTAGATTCTGGTAAGAGCAATGATGTCCTAAAAAATTAGAGCACCATTGCGTAAGTAGTGCCAAGAGTTCTAGGACCAAAGGATATCCCACTGAAGCCTCTATACAAGGTCATGGAATTGATTGCCACAGTGCATAGTATCCATTTCCAGGAATCGTCGATCTAAACGAATGCTCGTACTAGGAGAGGGGAGAAAGGAGGTCTACATCATCACCATCATCAATGGAAATTGGTAAATCTAAGGAAGGTGATGACAAGTCCAAATATGTGTTGAGATAGCATACCCTGGTGGAAGGAGATCGTCGAGGTAGAGGATGACGGATCTCACCAACATTGTACCCAAAACAAATATGTACCCTTTGTTGGATTAAGAGACGACCGCGAGATCTGAGGACTACTCGGATGTTGCGTACTCATTCATGGGTAATGCTAAAGAAGATTCTAAAGGGAGGAAGGAAAATATGAGGATGATTTGGAAGCCAAAGCTCAAAATGTGGAGAATGAAGATTGATGTTCCCAATAAGTCCTTCAGACCCTTCGTTTTACCCCTACTCTACTGAGAGGTAAAAACACCCAAAATTAGACAAGAATGACAAGTCTGTTAAGGATTTAGAACTATTGATCAACAGAACTGTCTTATGGAGGTCTGCAAAGTTGATAGTGTTACGAAGAGATATAGAGGCTACCATGCAGAAATCCAAACACGGAAGGAACATAAACCCTTCTACCAGCTGCAAATATAGAAGGAACATACGATCAAACAAAAAATGAAAATAAAGTTAGAAGCAGAAATAGTCATAAGGATAATTCAACATGTGCATGAGAATTTGCGTGAGGTAGTGGCCTTCGTATAAAGTAACATGCCAGAACACATCATTTCCGACCTGGTGGAGCACATGCAGAAAATAGAAGAAGAAGTGTGCGTCGAAACAGAGAACTTCCTAAAAATCATGGAGGATTTTAAGAACAAAATAAGCGCAATTCATTTTATGGATCAGTAGCTAGTGTGGGTCACGATGAGCCACATATGAGTGTTGGGGGCATGTTTGTCCTCAGGACAGAAGGGAAGAATACATGTAGAATTATGCCTAAGTATGGAAGAAGAGAGTAAATAAGAAGAAGAAGGAGTCGCGACAGAAGGAACAACATCAAAAAAGAAGAGAAGGATGCTATGACAGAAGAAGGAAGATAAGGAGGAAGGAAAAGAGAAGGCAAGGGATGAGGAATTTGCACCAGTTTAGTAAGCTACAATTAAAGGACAGAGTAAGAGACGAGATGACATGATAGAATATTCACAGAAGCAGGAGTGCATATAAGGTAACGTCTAGAAAGTGACAATAAGGCATAACACTGAGAAAGAAACAACCCTTAGAGATCATGGGTACGGGCTCAATTGGAGCTAGCGAAGAACAGACACATAAAGGAATTTTTGTAAGTCAAGCCGATAGCACCTTTTCTGTTATGTATTGCTAAAATAGGAAAGACATCCAGTTGGATGAAGATAGTAAGTCAGTTGGGATAGCGACTGAAGCTAAGACCATTAGAGCCTGTATCGAGTCATTATTGAGTCTGTAATAAGCATGTATGGGAGTTATATTGAGTCTGTAATAAGGATATAAAAGGAGGAACCCAAGTTGTAAATGGTTTAGCTAGTTCTTTCTTAGATGGTTTTTGGGTAGATGGTTTTTGAGTTGATTAATTTATACAACAATTTTCAATAAGTATCTAAACTCTTGGAAAAGACGCTTAAGCTAGACTAGAGGTGGATAGTTTTGGTTAATGACTCTGGATCGCTTAGGGAATCAGAGTAGTTTTTCTATAGCTAAGTGCATAGATAGATATAGAAGGTCGAGTCGATCCATGCTATGTGCAGATCTCTAAGTAGGAGTAGATTAGAGTGACAAAGATAGATAAGATCAGAGAGCATGAGAGGGTGGAGAAGTCTGTATAGATAGAAGAGGAGATACTGAACAGAGTCTGTAGCTTTATGCACAGACAAAAGGTGCATCTATTTCCTTGTTCCAATTCCCGATGAAGAGCACCCTTTGGTTTTTTCCTAGATGGGTTTCCACATTACATGTTGTGTATATGTGTGAATGTTGAGCAGCTTAGATATGTGCATATTTACTATGTCTAATGATTTATTGATTATTGTGTTATAAAAATATAAATGTATAAGTGTTGCATTTCAGTAATGAATATGTCCGCGATGTCTATTCACTCTCAGTTTGCATAAGATTGCATAAATAAGGGTGAATCAGACTTCAGTGTTTGTATATAACGTGTAAACCACCAACCCACCTTCGCGGTCTTTGTTGGAAACCTTGACGAAGATCCAAGGACCTAAAACACCCTCCCGCACAAACTACAGAAACATGCTTATGGCAATTACCCATAAAACTGGGATATCTTAGGTGAGATGGCATCTGTGTCGCGGGTGTTTCCGGTTGGGCTCTACTATGTCGAGCTGATATATTGGGATTTGTTGTGCAGACCAAAAAGGTACTGAAATTGGGTCCAACAGTATAGGGAAGATGAGAAAAATCCAACACACACCTCAGTAGAATGGTGTAGCGAAAAGGAAAAACCGAGCACTAAAGGAGATGACAACATGTATGCTTGAGTCTAAGAATTTAGATGCAAATATTTGGGATGAGGCTATGAATGTTTCTGCATAAATTAAGAAAAAGTTTCAACATTCATCCATCAAATGGGTAACACCTTTTGAATCTTACACCAGTCACAAGTTTGATGTGTCCGAGCTCGGGATTTTTGGGTCCATTTCTTGGGCTAGAATTCCACTGGATAAAAGAAAGTCTTTACAACCACAGAGTGTTGAGTGTATCCTCATTGGGTATGATGAGTAATAAAAATTATATAATATCTTGAATATCAGGAACTAAAAATATAATCATCGAGAGAAGTTTCCACTTCGAAGAACCTCTTCAATATTTGAAACTCGCAGAGGAAGAAACTGCAAAACCACTTCCTCTTTTTGATGAAGAATATGGAAATGAAAGTGAAATTTTGTGCTCTGATATTTCATATTTAATGTCTAATATCAGTGAGCATGAAATATTATGTTCTGAATCAGATCTGAATGAGCACACTCATATGTCAAAATGGGAAGAAATGACTCTCTCCTCTATTGGGTCAAACATTGGAAATCCCGTTGATCCAAGAAGGACTTGAGGAGACTATCAAAGAGAAGGTATTGATATTTCTTGCACTGATCCTTTGATGTCCAAGAAGTATTTTATGATGGATGAATCTGATTGTTAGTCATATTATCATTCCCAACATGATCCAATATGGCAAGCTTCCATGGATGAAGAGTATCAATCTCTTCAGAAAAATGCAACCTTGGAGCTAGTTTCCCTTCCACCTAGGAGAAAACTTGTTCATTGCAAATGGGTCTACCATACTAAGGTTGATGTAGATGGATAAACTTGAAAATATAAATCTAGGTTGGTATAAAAAGTATTGTCACAATTCCAAGGAGTGGACTAAACAGAATCCTTTGTACCGGTGGCAAACATGGATTCTATTCGGATAATTTAAGCCATTTTTGCATCCAAACACTGGGAGATACACCATATGGATGTGAAGATTTATTTTCTTCATGGGTATCTGGAATAAGATATTTGAATGAAGAATCCTGAAGGATACATCAAACCCAACATTAGTTTGCAGATTTCGGAAATCATTGTATGGATTGAAATAGGCCCTAAGAGCTTGGTATGCAAAGATGGACTCTTTTCTGCTATCACAAAAAATTGAAAGATGTAAGTATGATCCAAATGTGTACCTACAACAATATGAAGGTTGTTTTTTCATTATATTTATGTATTTTTTAATTACAGGAAGCACACTTGCTTCAATTAGCTTCATAAAAACCGCTTTGCATGAAGCGTTTGACATCAGTGATCTAGGCCTACTAAGGAAATTTCTTGGCTTGGAAATCACTCAAGATTATAATGGGATAATGATAAGCCAATAAAAGTATGTTTCATACATTCTAATTAATTTTATTATGGTTTATTTTAAGGTGTACCCTTTCCCATTCCTCTCAGGAATCAGTCTTGAGGAAGGAAATTCTACATCGAAGGTGGATTCCACTATCTACAGGAAATTGATTGGAAGCCTTATGTACTTGATACAATCAAGGGATGATATTTTTTATGGAATGAATGATGTATCAAGGTACATGCATCAGCATTATGAAATTCATTGGAGGGTATCCAAGAGGATTCTATAGTACGTGCAGGGTACTAGAAACTATGGCATCCACTATGCTATAGATTTGGATCTAGTCTTGGTGGGATTCACATAATCAGATTGGGATGGAGATAGCCTTGATCGGAAGTATACTTTCAGCTATGTTTTAATGTTTGGTGGTGGGCCTATTTTCTGGTCAAGAAAAAAGTAGGAATCCATTACTCTATCTTTAGCAGAGGCATACTAGAGGGGAGTGGTCAATGCATGCATTCAGGAATTTTAGCTGCAAAGTATTCTAGCAGAGTTTGACATTGGTAGTACTACTTTGAATGTCATGTTTTGTGAAAATCAAAGTGCTATCAATATCTCAACTGATCCGGTTCATAGATAGAGAACCAAACACATCGATAATGACACGCACTACATCAGAGAGCTTATGCATGATAGAACAAATTGTTCTGCAATATTTCCCCACATATCAGCAAATTGTAGACATTTTCACCAAGAACTTCACTAAGAAGAAGTTCTCTTACCTCCATTCAATGTTGTGGGTGAGTTCCATCATGTTGAAGTCATATTAGTTCTTTAGTGTTCAGTTTTTTGGGGGGGTTTCTTTCTCACTGGGTTTTTCCTCTTTTCCTCACTTAGATAATTTGAGCATTTTAGAATTATTTTTGTACAGGGTGACCTATGGCCATTGTTGTCGGGACCCTAGTATTTACTCCACCACATGATATTAGCTTAAGGGTGGGGGGGTTGGAGTCATTATCCAATAACACATCATTATTTGGCTTATTTTGGCCTAATTGACCACTTATCCTAATTTTTGACTTAAACATGTGATGACATCATCAAACAGGACTTCGTCCTTCAGTCAAGGAGCCTAACTGAGACTTCTCCTTCAATATAGGAGCAAATGTGGGTTGATATGCATGACATATGCACCCCATTTAGTAAATTTGCGGTTGTTTCACCTACCTTTTAGTTAAACTAAAGTTATAAAGGTGCCTTCCTCATTATTTTTCCTATTTTTGGTTAAAAGTAGTTAACTTGAGTGATTAAAGGTTAATCCACCTAATTTTGGTGACTTAGTTCAGTTCATCTCAGCTAACTGAAGTAAAATAGGATCCCTAGCCTACTTGTTGGCATGCAGATGAGTTTTATTTAGTTAAACTCAGTCTAAACTACCTTTGAGTAATTTAGAATCAATTATGTTGAGTTAAGTGGTTAACTGACTTGCCGAGTGGTGTCTAACTGATAGCTAAGCCACTCTGATGCACCCACTTTGAATTACCTCTCTTGGATTCGAATTACATGGCTCTTTATGCCATTGTATTGCATTGTAACTATTATTTTCTGATTAATGATAAGCAAATATACATCTGCAAGTTTTTTTGTGTTGTTCATGTCATTTCTTTGAGTAAATTTGATTTGTTGAATCTATATTAAGTTTCTTTCTTGGCCCTTGCATTATTGTGACTCAATTTTATAAGCTTGTGTAATATTGTTTGTGTGATACTTTTTACTAGAATACCTTTAGAGTAATAATTATTAGCCATCATTTTAGCAAAGTCACCTTTGAGGAAATCTCCTAGGCTACAGGGCTTACCACCTGAAATTCCTCCTACCATGGAATAAAGATAAGGGGTAACCATGGACCAACCTGTCACAACTGATCCTTTTGTATAAGGAATTCCGACCACTCAATCTAGAGAAGAGTATTATTCCTTTGAGAAATTTTCTACCTCTACACTGGTACTGGTACTATTCCCTTTTTCACATGATTCAATGTTTCACTTCCCTATGAAAGTCCATTTGGTGCGTGAGGTTGGGTATTTTCCCAGCCATTATATGACTCCGTGGACTCGTAATTTGGTCCAACTACTCTGTTTTGAGAGACTTCCTTGGGACAAACTATTTTCGACTACGACACTACTCCTTTTTATTACATCACATCCCCACAAAGCATAAGATTATTATTATCAACATATGAGTTTTCAGACCCATCCATGAGATGGTGTCTTGTTTTTGCATAAGGGGGGAGAACCTAAGAAGAAGGAGCCTCTCTCCTTTACCTATTCATTCATAAATACACACTCCTGAATACCATGCCCCTATTCGATCTTATGTTGCTACTGTGTCAGGAATACCGGTTCAAAGTGTAGTTTCTTACAATCTGGTCCAACCTTCTATCCCTACCATACCAGTGCAAACCATCCTGTCTATCCCTAGTTCACCTACAAATCTTATGACTAGGGGGAAAACCCCAGCCCAAGTTGTTTCATCAACTAGGAGAACTAATTTAAATATTGGGTAGATTGTTTCTTTAGGGAAATCGGTAGTCAGTGCACCATCCATGACTTCAAATGTGGTTATTCCTTCCTTTGTATCACGACAACCATCATGGTTTCAACCCATTTCCAATTAACCTACATGGGGATATACTTACCTGGTTAATCAACCCACAATGGTTAATCATAATTATCAACCCATTCTCTCAAGAAATGTTTTTCCTGGGATACCCTATCCTGGTAACACTAATAACCCATGGGGGAAACCTACTTGGATGAGTTTCCCTAGTTATGTAAGGACATTTGTAAATTCATTTGGCGGATGACCCTGAGGTACACCACCTGGAGGTCCATCATATAGAGGGCCACTTGGAGGTCCATCGTTCGAAGGGCCACCTAGAGGTCCACCACTTAGAGGTCCCACTTATGGGGGCCTATCCAAAGGTCTACCATCTAGAGACTCATATGGAGGTCCACTATCTAGAGGCTTTACATCCATATGTTCACCATCCAGAGGTCCACCTCTTGGAGGCCCACCGCCTACATGACCATCAGGTGGATCATTTGGAAACCAATCATCACCGAACCAACCTACTATAGGAGGATCATCGGCACCCATTTAAAAATCCACTTATGTCCCTACTGGTATTCATATGCCTTACCAATACTACTAGTACCTGCAACCCAATCAACAATTACCATTTCTGGCTACGCATGATCTACCATATTTGTCACGATTGATTTAATGATCCTATTCTCCATGATCCTTCAAGGACAGCTATTCTTGGAAAGTTACCTTCGGATATACCAAAATTTGATGGCAAGCCCAATGAAGACCCTAAAAACCATGTAATGACTTATCGTTTATGGTGTTCGTTAAAATATTTAATGGATGGTTCCATCCGTTTGAGACTTTTTCAAAGAATTCTCATTGGTACTTCTACTAAATGGTATATAGAATTTCCTCAACATTCCTTTTGGGATTTGAACACCTTAGGAATGTAAGTTTATGGATTTTCGATTACTAATTATGTGTGAAATGGGTACAGATCTTTTGACCTCACTCAGTCAAACAACTTCCACCCATATATCTTACCATATGCATGAGTGGAGATGATGACGTAGGTTGATTAAAGCTCCCATTACCAACCAGATACTTTCTTATTGGTTCACTAAGTAATTTCTCCCACCCATTTCTAGGGATGTTTCCATGAAAGGTGTTGTTACCGGAGAGAAATACATCAGTCATGCTCAGTAGCTAGAATTCATTTATTCCCACTCACAAACTCTCTATGATTTGATCTTGAATGCTCCTCATCCTACATTGGACCCTTCAATACCTTCGATGGAACCACCTGCTGATGGAATACTTGATTATTTTTATACACAATCAGTGACTAAATCCTATAAAAAAAACCCCACATGCTTCACCTGCTAGCCATACTATTACAAATCCCAAGGCTACTTCTGCTCATGTTGTTTCTACCGAAGTGAATACGGTTCAATCCTCAGAATATTTAGGGACGAAGAAGAAAGGAAGAAACAAATCCCATAAATATGAGAATCAACAGGAGGGAAATAAAACACAAAATATAGATGACAAATATAGAAATAAGAGAAAGGTAAAATTTCCTTGCATTATATGTGGAGGTTACCATTTCACCAAAGGGTGTCCTTGTCATGAGGAGTTCAATAAATTTCTGAAAAACACTTCCACCCTAATAGTTTTAACTAGTCATTTCCCTACCCAACAACAATTGGTTGACCATTAATCCTTGCATGGGTCTTCTACATCCTCCATCGATGAGGTTAAAATTGTGTATAGTAAATCGATTATTCTTACCACCAGATCCCAGATTTATGACCCCCCTCTAGAGAACAAAAATGATAACACTCCAATTGATAAAACAACAGCTTATGCTCCTCCTCCTACCAATGGTCTGCGCATTGAAAAACCTATGCTTGACGTAGTCCTCCCACCACCCAAAAGTATAATTTGGAAATCAGTATTTAATCGTAGTACACGCATCGCCGAGTACTATAATGTAGTAAATTATTTGGCTCAGGTGTCATGTGCTATGTCTACCCTTGAAGTACTCTAGACATGTCCTATGCAAAGGAATAATATTTTTTCGTTCCTTGGAGCTATGGATCCTAAAAGTAGCAATGTTATCGCCTTAAAATTGGATGACTTTAAGTCGAGACTCTCCCACCAATTATATTTTTAGCTATCTACAAAATTCATTGGGAAGAAAGTCCTTCATACTTTTTTGGACGAAGATTCCTCGACCTTGGTCATGTATATATCTTGTTGGATATCTATAGGCTCCCCTGAAATCAAATGTTCACCTACAACATTGAAATCATTTAATGGTCGTGGTTTTCAACCCTATGGATTACTATTCTCTCTTTTGATCGAGCTAGGGGGAGAATCAATGTCCATTCATGTTGATGTTGTTGATGCTCCAATTGATTACAATATCCTCCTAGGTAGGAATTGGTTCTATGCAATGAAGAAATTCACATCATATTTATTTTGTGTGGTCCAATTCCCATTGCAAGGGAATATTGTTACTGTTGACCAATTATAATTTTTTTCTCCAGGAACAAGTTCTAATTCTGCAAAGAATGTTCCACTCCTAGCCTCTTCGGCCTTGCAGTATTAGGATGTAGGATTAGGTATACTTAAGGATTCCTCAGTTATGGGATTCTTTCCATTCAACAATCCTCCTCCCCCTTTGTAGTTCGTGTCCATGGACATTATCTCTTCCATGAGTCATGAAACCTCAACTAAAGGGAAATCAATTGTCGATTTGACCTCTTTGAATCATTTTAAAGAGATTTATGAAGCTATCCAATCTACCAATGACCCTTCCATTGATGAGAATATTGTGGTGGAATATGACCCTTACCATATACCATATTGACTTGATTCTCCCCCCCCATATCTAGATTATCTTTTTCAACCGCTTCCATCGAATGAATCCATTATGGAATTCATGTCTTTAGATGAGATGCATTGGAAATATCATCATCATAGATATTATTTCCTTCCCAATTAACAAATGGTATAGTATCATTTCGAATCGTTATTTTCATCTAATGTTGTAACTACTCCTCAGGCACTTGTACACATTCATAGCGCTGAGCCCGAGGGTGATCTGAGTAATATTACTAATACAACTCCTGTCAACATGCCATTGAAACTTTGAGTTGTTGAGAACATTCAGCTGGGACAAAATTGTTCTTCTTTGGAAATTGAATCTTATACGACCCTGTTCATGGAATTTAGAGATGTTTTCTCTTAGACGTATGAGTAAATGGTAGGGATAGATCCATCAATCGTCATTCATGAGATCAAGACATACCCTGGAGCCAAGTCGGCCCATTAGAAACTATGTCAAGTACATCCACGAATTGCTATGTTCATTAAGGAATAAGTTGAAAAACTTCTTAGGGCTGGGTTCATTTACCCTGTTTCACTAATGAAATGGGTTTCTAATATTTTTCTTGTGACCAAGAAGGAAGGTACAATTAGGGTTTGTATAAATTTTCGAGACCTTAATAGGGCTTGTTCGAAGGACAATTCCCCTACTCCTTACATCAATCAAATCATCGATGATTGTGCTAGGAGTGTCATATTTTCATTCATGGATGGATTTTCTGGCTATAATCAGATAGAGATACTCCCTTTTGATCAACTTAAGATGACTTTCATTTTCCCATGGGGGACCTTTTCCTACAAAATTTTTTCTTTTGGTATTAAAAATGTTGTTACTACATTTCAATGCACAATGTATTATGATTTACATGACATTAAACTTATTATGGAACCATATCTTGATAACCTACCTATCCATTCGCAACATCGAGAACATCATGTTGACCATCTGAGAGCCATTTTTCCTCAACACCGCCCATTACAACATTCAGTTGAATCTACACAAATGTGTTTTTTTGTGTTGATACATGAAGGTTTCTTGGATTCATTGTTTCCAAGGATGGAATGCATATAATCCTGTTGAATATTGAAGCCATCCTAGTTGTACCTCCTACTACCAATATTACTGAAATTTAAAGTTTCCAAGGGAAGGAAATTTTTTTGTGATGTTTTGTCTGTGACTATGCTGAGAAGACACAAGGTTTTATGCATTTTTAAAAAAGGACACACCCATTGTTTGGGATGACCTTGTACAATGTGCATTTAACACTCTCAAATAGGATATCATACACCACCTATGTTGCAACCACCCTATTACACTAGGGATTATTCCATGCATGTGGCTCAATCTTTAACTACTATCGACATGGTACTAGTTCAAACATATGAACATAACCAGGAACATGTGATTTATTACCTAAGAGTCTTCTTGACTCTGAAACATGTTATTTGCATGTTGAGAAGTTATCTTTGGACACGTTTATCACAGTCTAGAAATTTCGTCACTACATCCTACTTTGCACAACTACTGTGTACGTGGATTATAACCCCATGTATTACATCTTTACTTGTCAAGTTCTTGGGGGAAAATACTTTCGCTAAATTGTCATTCTCCAGGAATTGGAGTTAGAATTTGCAAAATCCAATTCAAAGAATTATCTTTCCTTCGCGGAACTTATTTTTCACCTTCCCTGTATCACTAAGGATATGCATCCCTTGGATTCATTACCCAATGAATTATTGTTCCTCATTAGTACGTCTAATCCATGGTATGGATATTTGATTTTATATCCCCAGACTCAATGCTTTCATCCAAATGCAACCCCAGACGAACGTCATCATATTCGTCATCACACCAACTACTATCTTATCATTAATGATACCTTGTATCATTATGGAGTTGATGCAATTTTGCGGTGTTTCTTAACACACGAAGAGGATGAGTTAGTGTTAAATGACTGCCACTATAGAGCTTGTGGCGGTCATCTTTCTAAGATGGATACTACCCATAAAATATTAGGTTCTGAGTACTTTTGGCCCTTAATATTCAAATATTGTATGAATGCCTTGAAAAAATGTCCACCCTTCCAACTTGAGCCCTTCCATCTCTTTTATAGCTCTCTCGTCATACTAGGCCTGTGGGATTGACACGATAGGGTAGGGATGACTATGATGGAATTTAAATCTAGGCTAAGCTTATATGAAGTGAATGGAGACAAGTTATTCCTAAATACAATTATGAATCACCTTTGTCCACGAGGGAGCTATAAGTAATGAAGCTATAAATCCCATTAGATCTTGTACGATATAGTTACTAAACCTAGTGAATAAGGGGCTATCCTTCACCTTATCCTTGGGGGAGGAAATTGATTGAGACCCTTCCACTTTGATTCTCCAATGGATAATGTACTCTTATTAAGCTTAATATGTTTTCCACCCTTTTAACATGCTCTGGTATTTGCACCTCGTTCCTTATTCAGATAGGAAGTATCCAATTAGATCGTCTCTAACTTACCCCTAGCTACACCAATCCTTTATTTTAGTGGGTCCATTTCCTTCAGACAAAATGCTACTGGAATTAACTTATAGTAGAAAATATGGATGATATTTTTTGGTTTATATAAATGTTGTTAAAAATCACTATGATCCATTTCCATGAAACTCATAATGATTTCTTCCTCTTCAACATCGATTTTCTTTGTTAATCAAGAACATTCACAACCTCAACGAGGGGGAATGGTTACATAATTGTATCCATATATTACTTCAGTAAATGGGTTGAGGCTATTCCTATATATGCTAAATATGAAAAATTGCCTCCCTATTTCTTTTTAATCACATAGTCGCTAGGTTTGAAGTCCCACAAGCCATCGTGAATGATCACGATTCACATTTCCAAAACCATATAATGTTGGAACTAAGTGCCAATATAGGTTCTCTTCATGATAAATCCACACCCTACCACCTGTAGGCCAGTGACCTGGTTGAAGCTATTAACAAAGTGTAGAAAACTATGCTTCAACAGATGGTAGGACGAGCTAAGTCCAGTTGGCATTTATAGTTGTTTTCCACATTATGGGATTATAGGACCACCATGAAGACATTCACCGACTTCATGCCATTTCAATTGGTGCATGGGTTGGAGGCAAATCTCCCTATCGAATGCAAGATTCCTTCTTTGAAACTTGTCATGGAACTACCCAATACCACTATAGAGGAAGAATGGTTCTTGTACCTGAAAAGAGTCGGTGAGACTCATTGAGATGCAACCTTGGAAAATGGGGTGCAGAAACGATGAATTGAAAGATCAGTACAATCGATCCACTCAACATCACCTCTTCAACGAAGGAAAATTGGTCCTGACATATGACCAGAAACACAATAAATTGGGAGGTGGAAAATTGCAATCCATGTGCCATGGGCCTTAAATTGTAAGTCATTTTTTAGAGAAAGGAGCTTATGAGCTCGTAAACTACAATGGGATACCTTTGGGTGATCCCTGAAATGGGATTTACCTTAACAGGTACTATGCCTAGGTCATCTAGCATAGGAAAGTTGTAAATATTGTTTATAGAGTGTGTTGTGTGTAGCTTGGATTGTGATTTTGTTGTGGATGTAGGATTTGTATTAGGTAAGCCTGCTTATATAGTTTCATGCTTGAATGATCAAATACTACCTAATCTGTATTCATGTATGGTTTTAGTTGTTATACCTTGAATTTTGCATTAGTGACATGGGTGCTCTATTCCTACCGGGGGAACATGTTTAGGTCCCACTACAAACAATCTTGCATAGTATCATAAAGTGATTGGTTTATTAACTGAAGCTTTAGCAAATGATGTGAGTTAGATTAGGTTTAATTTAGATTAGTTTTAATTTAGATTAGTTTTAATTTAGATTTGGAATTAGTTGTACATCAATTGAACTGATTCTATACCATTTGTAACACCCTACATATTCATATGTTTTGAAGTGTTCGTCTTGTAGAAAGGTCCTTTGAGTTCATTTCGTATCATCACATTCCAAGACATTTGAATGCAATGGATGATTACTTAGATAATTGTATTTTGTATTGGTACTTAGCTCATGTTTGATGTTCATTTACGATGGATCACATGTAGAAAGATCACAAAAAAACTTAATAAGTATCATTCATCTACAAAACACATCACATACACACACATTTTCTGTAAAAAATTGTTTTTCATATATATATACAACTGATAACATGGAAAAAATATAAAGCCACAAGATTTCAGTGCACCCAAAAATATGCAACTATCATGTTTTCAGTACATCAAGAGGTCAAAATATAAAGCTTCAAATATTTCAATATATATACTATAAAATGGGAGTCACTCTCAACTAATCCTCATGCTCATGATAGCACATGACTGCACGATCTAACCGACATAGTAGTCTCCCAAACATGATTTAAACCACTGTAGTATGGTGCTAATAGCATTTAGGAAGATGATCGACAAAGATGTATGGAACTGTGATTGTCAACATATGTAGGTTTTCCTCAACCTCCTTTAAATACTCCTCAGCCTCCATGTTTCAGATGGTGATCTCTCTTAGCATCCCTTTACTCTCAATTGGTGATGCTCTTGTAGTTCAGGATGGACTAAGGTCTACAAAAGAGTATTCCATGTCTTAGTATCACAAAATATACAAAAAAATGAAATATAATAAAACAAAAAAACACAACAAAAGTAGTATCTTTCATACCTCGATCATCCCACTAGTCATCCTTAGGTAATGGAATCTCCGGGTCACCCATGAAGTTAGTCCCTATGTACACATAGTCATCCACCATTAGTAGTTGGCTTCGAAGCCACTGGAAGAATACTGAAGCATAAGTCACGGTGGGCCCACCACCACCTCCATGGAGTGCAATAGAATCTATGCACCTCAGCATCCGTGTATCTTGAGGCTCCAACCTATTAAGTATAACTTGAGGGCATAATAGAGGCATCCTCTCTAGGAATAAATTTACTCCCACAGCCCCTTAGCAAAATTGCTTTATCTCACCTCGTCGACACTTTGTGAGCTGGTCCTTGAGGCTCACTAACAGCTCCTCACTCTAGTTGAAGATAGTTGGAGCCATGCACTCTCATACGTATAGCATATGTGCCTGGGTAGTCTGATGAGAATCCCTACTACCCACTACCTTCGCTAAGGTGAAGGTTTCCATCCTCAATGGTCGATCCATGATGTGTTTGATCAGAATATTCCCCCCCTTGGGACCTCATTCCGATCACATAGTACTAATTAATGAGGTCATCAATGGTCATGTCTCCCCCTATGGGACCAGAGAGTGATACCAAAATTCCTCTCCGGGATAGTCCGCTGAGAATGTAGGAGTAAGTTAAACTCTAGACCATTTGCACCTAAAATACGGTGAGTATTCTGGATAAAATCTGGTGGAAATTGTTCAAAGGGTAGTTTTTAGTGATTGGAATTGCATAATATGGGTGCCCCAAGGGTAATAAAGGGTCCTCAATCCATTTCTGCAATGAAAAATACAATTTTAGCACTGCAAATCTCATTTTCAACAACAAATCGTGTTGTCGGATTCCGGCCAAACTTGCCTGAAAAGGTGCAAATGGTCTAGAGATTAGCCATAAATCACCAAAATGTGAGTGTCCACTTGGAAATGATGTTTATCCATGTCCCACATCCATATCAAGTGATCTAATAGGCACACATGAGCACTCATGCCTATAGTATGGAATTATTTAAGGATTCTGCGCTCCCTCAATTCTCTCATTGTCATTGGATCATTTGTCACTTGGGCATCATCTAGTTCATTCTTTCGCTCCTTTCAAATAACCATTTTTTGTGTAAAACACCTGTGGGACATCAACATGACACTTATTAGACACATTTCAATGAAAGAAAAAATTGAAATTCATGTTAGATATATATTTTTTGAATAGTCATGATCGTCGTCTCACTTTCCCCAAGGTAACAGAGCAACATAGCCTATTAATTTAGAGGATAGAGAAACCCTGACGCTCTTTCCCCTTTTAGGGAGTACGTCAGTGCCCCTCTCGAAAGGGAGAAAAGAGTTGCCGAGAGTGCACCCTCCCCCTTGCCAAAACTCTCCTAAAACCCACAAAAAAGCATGATGGAAAGTAACGATTCAACCATTAAAAGGAAGGGGAGGATGATAGCTCTTACCTACACTTGACGGTTCATCGAGTGGATTGTCATAGCTCCCAAAATCTTCTTTGCAAATCTCTCTCTCAAACACAAATTTTCACTCCACTTTTATGGTAAAAACTCAATGGTAAATATTTTTTACTATTTCACCCTTTCTTATATTGTTTTTTTATTTTTAATAGAAAATAATTGCTAAAATATGTAAATAATGTGGGTTTTTACTATATTTTTCTATAGTTTTTGTGGTGAAAGTGTCCTAATGTTACTTTCAAAGATGTCAGGGCCTTATTCGATGTTTTGGGGCTATGATAGAGCTTCTTTTTTACAATTTTATGCTCTGGCTCAAATTGAAAAAAGTTTTGAGCACCTTTTATACCTTAGTTGTGCTGGCTATAAACTCAGAGAAAAGGTACCGAGTATACGTTTATCTCTTTTTCAGACTTGTAAAACTGAATACAAAAAAAACCCCCTTGGAGTCAAGTTTAATCTCTTTTTAGGCTCTTTAAATACAAAAAGATTTTAAAGTGAACTTTTTTCTTTCACACTTGTAAAAGTATTTGAAATGTCGTATATTTAGTGATAGTTTACTCCTTTTTCAAACCGTTTAGACTCATTTACAAAAAAACTATACTCTGGACCATTGCAACTAGAAGAGTTCTCCTAGGTTTTGGTTTATAATTTTTTCGGACCTCAGGGACTAAATTTACGAAAAATTCCTCTTTGGAGTCTTCATAGTCTTTTCAAACTCTGTAAATATGAAACATTAGTTAAGTTTACCTTGTTCAGAATCATAAAATTAAGAAATGAAGGACCCTTTTCTGGGAATGAACCCCTCCTTTCTCAGGTTCATAAAACATATGATATTGGACTCATCACTTGATGAGCTATATCAAGCATCTGTTACCCTTTTCAAACTCATTAAAAATAAAATAGGTACTCATCCATATTGATGGGGAAATTAAGGGAACGGGGAGACATTTTTCATTTGTATTAATGGCATCCCATAGTCACCCTTGAACATGGAACCTGTTTGCATGTCATTCAAACAATTGGGTATACAACTTGTCATCAAGTCAATCCACTTTCATGATTCATTTCACTCCTTTGAGTTAATTCAAAGAATGCATCATCCTGTCTTTGCATTATGTCTGGTCCCTACCTGATTGAGTCAATGCTTTCAAGTCACTTTTCATGCCATTCAATGTTCAAGGAGACTCTTTTTCACAGTCTACCTATGCATTTACCTTACCTCCCTTCGATTCGGTCATATTTGAGTTAGTCTTCTATTTGTTCCATTATCAAAATCCATTAAGAATAATTTTTGTTCCAATTTTCATGTCAATGATGGGGGAAACATCATGGCCCTCCTTCCACAATTCTATTACGGTCAACACCAACACATCATATAGGAATTAGTCTTAGAAACCAGTCAAGTACCTTGAATCTTGCAAGCCTCAATGGTAGGTTTCCTCACTTTCAATAGTGGGATTTCATCATTGGCCTATGATTGAAATATCCACCGATTGTTCGACTTCAACTCATCTATTCACATGCAAAGGAATGCAATAGAGTAAATTGGAATAATTTACATTAATGGCTATTTACCTCGCACTTGTTAATGGTATACATCAATCATCAGTAATCAAGTGGTTTCAACCATGTTAGACATCAGGACATCTATTTGCATGGATAGAATTGTACTATTTGGGATTATTTGGGATTGAAATAAAGACCTTGAGTGGTTAGGTATTCACTTGAATATGTTCCTATCCTTAGGTTGAGATGGAGTATTTCTTAACTCATTGAATGGATCCACATTGTATGTCTGGTGGTTATGCTCAAGTTTGAGTTAGGATGACATAGATCTATAGTGTATATTCCATATCTATGTCCCGATTTGAGTCTTGTTGATCATGGATATAGAGTATATCATTGGTAGCCATGACTTGGTCATCGTACATGGATCTACATTGTATTGGTCAACATCCATGATTTGAGTAAGATAGTTTGTAACTGCTACTTTGTCAAGTCTTCACTCGCCAGTCTTTTTCCTATGATTCCATGTCATATCTAACAAAGTATTTCACCTATCATATCCCTCTAGCTTCATACTATGGGGGGGATTTTGTTACACCTAAAAGTTGGCACCTTGCTCAATCCTCTGAATTTCCCTGTCCAAACCATCTTTTGGAGGAACTTTTCGCTCAAATATGAGAGGATCGATGCCCTTTTCCTTCTGACATAGAGTACCATCCTTGCATGACACCTATTTCCCAATTACAAGGTGCGTTAATGACACTTTTTTCTTGAGGAAAAATAGCACCGGTAGCACCTTCTAGTGCACAAGGATCGTTAGAACTATCAAAAGGGAAAAAATAGAATATTTTGAGAACCTTATAGATGAAAGTCTTCATGGAGGCTTATCCCAACCGCTTCTAGTAGGTGGTATTCATACCCATATCCTCTAAGGATGATCCCTCACCTTCCTCCCAAAATATCTCAACCCCTTTGGGCCCTCATTCTCCTATATATACAAGCTTCATGGACCATGATGGGGGAGGACCAAGAGAACACCTTTATGTTGTTGAAATCATTACTGGTATAGGAGGCAAAGTGTGTGGCTTGTGAGTGATATTTGTAGAGTTTGTATAGCATGTGTGAAAGTGAGTTAAAGACATTATGAGAACAAAGCTTCAAAATAAAGACTTTGTTTTTTGTTTTCTTCTATTTTTCTTGTTAATACAAATGTGCTCCCCTTTCCCATGAATGATTTGTGTTAATATCAATTGTTCATTACTTTTATCCTTCATTATTAGTATAGATCATTTAATTATCTTGTTTCTTTCACTTTTGTATCTTATTCTTCTTCATGTTTTTCAGGCACAGCTGATCGCAAGAGAATCAACGACACAAACATCACCTTCATTGTTTAGGTAAGAAAGCTTTAAATTCAAGTTGTTTAACAATCTAGTGAGAGGATGCATTGTTGTGTTATTTTTTTCTAGATTTGGACATGTAGACTAGGGAAACAATATTTGCCTACATTGATTAAGAATTTTTTATAACACCTTCACCAATCAGAGGAAATTCCCTAGAGGTTCATCCTCTGATTTATCCTAGCACAATTCCTATGGGATTGAATCCACCTATTAACCCCATTCCATAATGGAGTGTTCAATATTTAGGAAGTAATCAATATTTTTTGGGCCCACCTCTACAAGGGGGAAACCTACCTTGGAATTCTTTTCAATCCCAAGGACAACTTCCATGTTGTGGTAAATATCCAAGAAGTAACCAATCCTCTTGGACCCTACCTCTGTAAGGGGGGAATCCTATCGTTGTTCATGTTCCATGAAGTACCCAATATTCTTGTGGGAGGTCTCCGTAAGGAGACAATCCACATTAGAATGCTTTTAAATCCCAATGAGAACAACAATGAATTGGTCAGATTCTAGGAAATAACCAATATTGTTGGAGTCTAACCTTGCAAGGGAAAATAAGCCCATTCATCAATGGTGTGGTCAGATTCCTGGAAATATCCAATCTCCTTGGAGTCTGAATCCATAAGGGGGAAATACACCAATGAATCCTATTCCACAATGGAGTGGTGAGGTTCTAGAAAGTAACCAATATTTTGGGAACTAACTTGCAAAACATACGTCTGATCTAGCTAGGCCACCACAAGGACCTCATTCCCATGGTATGATGGGTTCATTTGACCAACTTGAGCAGATTATTTGACAATGGGACAAATGTATTTTCATACTTCGCAACCTATAGATGGCCAGGATATGAAGCAACATGTTAATCCTTCCGTTCCTTTTGAAACCATTATATCTCAATCCACGGACCTTAGGGAAAAGAAGTATAAGTACAAGGGTAAGAAAAGTGTTAATCCTTCCCAGTATTTTGAAATTCTCATAGCTCAATCCATAGACCTTATAGGAAAGAAGAAGAAATATGAGAGTAAGAAAAATGATAAACATGGAATGGGAGATGCATTGAATCTCGTTCAATATGGTTGGCAACAACAACCCACTATTTTTATTGTTGATGTAATTGTAACTTCAGAATGTATTCACTTGTATTTCTTATGTATTGTAACCCGATGTTTATTCCGGGATGTATTTGTAATGTAATTGAGTCATGTCATGCCCCAATGTTTCGATCAGGAGGTTCTATAATGTAAACAAGTCATGTCAAGTCATTGTGGGTAACCCTCCTATTGATCAAGAGTTAAAGTCCCCACAGTTTCGGGGCACTAGGGTTGTTAGACTGACCTAGTGAAGTCGGACCTAGTAGGGTTTTGTCAAGTCAGGAATTAGTATAAATAGAGAGCTATCCTCTCTACTTATCACACACTCATCCACACTCAGTTGTAGTGTATAGTTGAGGAAGAAGAAGACATTGGAGCTAGGAAGAAAGAGGTTACTACTGTTGGGAGATCATCTTACTATTTTGGGGTCTTACTTTTGGTGGTGATTCTATCTCTGAGGAAGTTGTGGGGTTTTATCCATTTATGGTTTCCCTGAGGAAAACACTGTGTTCATTATCTATTTTGTTTGATTGATGTGCTTGTTATTCTCTCAGTTAAAGATCCTAATATAATGCTAGGTTAATGTTAAAAATCTAACATGGTATCAGAGCTAACCTGAGAAAAAGACACTGTGCAGCTGTGGGAACTAGGGCTTCCTACTTTGTGGTTCTCTCTCCAAATATTTTCAGGAAAAGAAGGTTGGAATAACTCTTCTCCCTAGGGCGCATCTTTCTGTCGAAGCATAATCAATTCTGAGGTTTTTCAGTTTTGGACCCGACACTACTGCCGGAAATTAGAGCTTTCCACAGAAGTAGAATTTTTCAATGAGCCTAGGCCTGGATTGATCTCCTCCTCAAAATCAAAGTTTAGAGATCAATATCAAAGCATTTGGTTGGATAGAACTCCAGAAAATATAAACCCTAATATGCTCCTAAACCAACACTGTACAATTTCAGCTCCAAATCCAGATCTGATATCTTGACCTGGTAAGATCTAAATATTTCGTATTTTAATTTGAGGTTCTCAATTAAAATATATCTCAACATACCAAGCTTGATGAAAATCTTGAGGGAGCTAATAAATTCTAAGCCTGGAAGTATAGGATCTCCCCAGTCCTAGAAGAAAATGAGTTGGACTCCTATATTAGTGAGGAGGTTCCAGTTCCAGAAGGAGATGAGGCTAAGGCATTACATAAGAAGAAGTTGGTTATTCCAAAGAGGATCATTGTTGATTCCATCAAGGATCACCTCATACCACAGGTGTCCTACATAAAGACACCTAAAGCTAGGTTTGATGCCCTAACCAAATTGTTTGAAGGGAAGAACATAAACCAAAAGATGACTCTGAGAAACCAACTAAAGAATGTAAAGATTCAAAAAGTAGAAACCATCCAGTCCTACTTTACAAGGGTATCTCAGATCAAGGAAAAACTAGAAGAAGTAAATGAAGAAGTGGAGAATGCAGAGCTTGTAATGACCACCTTGAATGGTCTCCCTAGATCACGGGACTCCTTTATTCAAGGAATCTATGCCAGAAAGAAGCTACTCAAGTTCAACAGACTATGGGAAGAGTGATCTCAAGAAGAAGCTCGAATAACAGCTCGAGAAGAAAAGATGGGAATTGAAGATCAAGCTCTCATGGTACACTCCAAGAAAACCAAAAGAAGTTCTCATCACCCCATAGATAATCACTCTCACAAAGATAAAACTAGAAAATATTTGTCTACAATCAGATGTTATACATGTGACAAGAAAGGAAACTATGCTAGAGAATGTCCTAGAAACAAAAATGTCTCTCACAAGAAGAAGGGAAACAAGAGAAGACATCATGNTATATGAAAGTGATGATTATTTAAGTGATAAAGAATATGTTTTGATTTCCGCTCTCACAGGAAACATTACTCATGGAAGAAATGATTCGATTATAGACAATGGGGCTTCGAAACATATGACAAGATTCAAGGAATCCTTGTGAAACTATCAGAACATGAATCACCTCACAAGGTGAAGCTCGGAGATGACTACCAGTATCCAATAAAAGGCAGTGGGGAATCCTCTTATAAACTAGACTCTGGAAAGTCTATGACAATGAAGGAAGTATTGTTTTTACCAGGACTAAAGAATAGTCTCCTATCCATATCTGCATTAGATGCAAAAGGAATGAGGGTTGCATTTATAGATGGTAGAGACATCATGTGGCCAAAAGGAAAGACTATTAATGATGCAGTTGTGATTAGGGAACAAGAAGGAGGATTATACAAATTGAAGGGCCATCCAGAACAAGCCTTGGTCCATGACACAGGAGACCCAAATAAACTTTAGCATAGAAGGATTGCACATGTGCATTACAGAGCACTACCACTTGCAAGCAAAGTTGTTGAAGGTCTTCTAGAAATTCAAGAAAAACATGATGGCATCTGCAAAGGATGTGCGAAAGGAAAGAAAACAAAGAAGAGATTTCCAATTAGTCAGAGCAAAGAAAAAGGAATCTTGGAAATCATCCACTCTGATGTATGCGGTCCAATTTCATCAAGTTCACTAAGCGGGTATGTATACTATGCTTCTTTTATTAATGAATTTTCTAGGAATACATGGATTTACTTGATGAAGAACAAAAATGAAGTATTCAACAAGTTCAATGAATTCAAATCCTTGATCGAAAGCCACACTGAAAAGAATATCAAGACCTATCGATCAGATAATCTCAGAGAATTCACATCAAATGAATTCAAAGAGCTATGTAAAGACTCATGAATTAAGTGGGAGTTATCCACTCCATATAATCCACAATAGAATGGGATTGCATAAGGGAAGAATAGAACTATCATGGAAGCTGCAAGAGCAATGCTTCATGATCAAAATATTCCTATTCATCTATGGGCAGAAGCTGCCAGAATAGCGGTGTATGTACAGAACCGTACTCCACATAGAGTACTCAAGAACAAGACACCTGAAGAAGTCTTTTTCGGCAAGAAACCAGAAGTCATCCATCTCAGAATATTCGGTTGTCCAGTGTACATACACATTCCAAAAGAAAAGAGGAAAAAATTAGATCCTTCAGGAAAGAAGGGTATATTTGTGGGATACTCTGAAAGCTTGAAGGCTTACGGAATATGCTTCCTAGGATTCAATAAGATTGTCATCAGCAGGGATGTAACATTTGATGAAGACTCAACCTACAATAAATACAGAAAGAAACTTGTTGAAGTTCCTGAAGAATTGGAAGCACCCAGAATTCATGACACAACCATGAATGAAGAAACTCAAGCAGAAGATCGAGAATTTGAAGAACCACAAGAACCTGTAGAGCCACCTCAAGAGAAGAATCCTCATAAGAGGAAAATTGCTTGGGTACGAGAAGCTATCGAAGGTGTGGAAAGATACTGGGCTCCAAAAGAGCATCACAGAGAAAGAAAGAGGACCACGTCCTGTGCCGGATATGTAGCATTATTATGTGATTTCATCGATAAAGAACCTTCCAACTATGAAGAAGTGGCAGAACAAAAAGAATGGAAAGATGCTATGATCAAAGAGTATCAATTGATCATGAAGAATTATGTTTGGGATGTTGTCCAAAGACCAGAAGGGAATTCAGTTGTAACTTCCAAATGGATCTACAAGATCAAGCATGTTGCAGATGGTAGCATTGAAAAATATAAAGCAAGATTTGTTTCTCATGGTTTCTCCCAGAAATAAGGAATAGATTATGGAGAAACCTTTGCACCTATAGCGGGATAGAATGCTATTAGATCAATACTTTCTATGGGTGCAGTGATGAAATGGAAGATATACCAAATGGATGTCAAGACTACTTTCTTGAATGGTGTAGTAGAAGAGGAAGTGTATGTGGGACAGCCACTCGGTTTTGAGAC
Source organism: Pseudotsuga menziesii (assembly GCA_001517045.1). Taxonomy (NCBI): domain Eukaryota; kingdom Viridiplantae; phylum Streptophyta; class Pinopsida; order Pinales; family Pinaceae; genus Pseudotsuga; species Pseudotsuga menziesii. The sequence goes on from LPNX010587403.1 coordinate 126,518, forward strand.
ACATGATAGGGAGTCTCATGTATGTAGATTGAAGAAAGCCCTCTATGGTTTGAAATAGGCACCCAATACATGGTACAGTAGAATTGACAACTTTCTATCCAGTTTGGGCTTTGCCAAGAGTAAAGCAGATTCCAACCTTTACTACAAGGTTGAAGATGGCAACCCAATGATGCTCCTACTGTATGTAGATTATCTACTTGTAACAGGTATGGATGGGTTGATTGTTTATAGAAAGAGGAAGCTTGCTACCGATTTTGAAATGAAGGACTTGGGTATGATGTGTTAGAATAATCAACCAATAGTTAGCTACCTTAGACATTAATTAATCCATTTTTGTCTTCTTTGCCTAGTTTCCATATTCCACCTTATGCAAGTTGTCCCCCACATGTCCAAAGTGGTCAAAATTACTAAAACTAAGTCATGGAGGACTTGGGAAACCTCTTGGAATCAATTCTAATTTATTCTTGGCCTTCCTGGCACATGTCTACTTTTTCTGCTTTATTGCCTGCTTTTGCCGAGTTTTAAGGCAATTGGGAAAGTTTGACTAGGTGAAGTTAACTTGTTTTTTGTCCTCATCATCCTCCACTCTTTTCTCCTAATAAAAGCATGTATGAGTTTTCCTTCCATCACCTATTAGCTTTCCTAATTTATTTTTCCAATTCGTGAGCTCCTAGACAGATTTGGAAGCTGCTTTATGCACCTATGGGGGATTTTCTTAGATTTAGTAAGCCTGCTTTTGACCAATTAGAATGGAATCCCAATGCATTCAAATATATCATGTAATTATTTATTGTGGAAGCCTATGATTTCATAGGGTTATCTATTGTACACTTATTCAATACAGATTAGTGTTCTGCTCCATATTCAGTCTCCGTTGTGTGTAATTTGCATGTGTAATAGGCAATTTTTATGAGTGTAATTGTTCTAACACCTGGGTTAAATTTCCACATGGTATTAGAGCCTTTGTATATCGATTTATCTCCTTCCAATTTTTTATTGCAGGTTCAACATCATTGACTAGGAGCATTCTGCTGACTGAAGGGACAATTTTTGAGCTATGGATCAATCTCAGAAGATCGTCTTGACTCCATTTAATTTCTTTGAATGGAAAGAAGAGATGGAGATACTTTTGAGAGAGAAATTCCTCTACAGATTAACTATGGCAACAGAAGCAGAGCCCAATGCCGCTACAGAGAAAATTAAATGGCACAACAGAAGGGATGAGGCCTATGGTCTCCTGTGTCTGAGCATATCCAGAGACCTCCTTCTCCATCTTGATGGATTAACATCACCAAATGAATTATGGGAGAAGCTTGTTGAGATTTTTGGTAAGAAAGATGAGATGAGGGGACATCGAATCAAAAATGAATTGATCTCTTTGAGTCCCAACAGCTTTAAATCCCTGCAACTCTACTTTTCCAAGTTCAAAGCCCTTGTTTTGCAGCTAAAATAGTGTGGAATCGAAAAGAAGGAGGAGAAATTAGTTTTGGCCATACTCTCAAAGCTTGGCCCTAACTATTCAGTGTTTTTTTCGACCTTCCATGCCACCAAGTTGACATCTCCAGCCTGGAAAATTCCTAGCCTTGCAGATTTCATGGAATCTCTCACACAAGAACAAGATAAATTGGTGATGATGGGCACCATCAAACCTTCCAAAGACCAAGATCTGGTTGTTGGAGATTCGAGGGTGGATTCAAAAGGCAAGAAGAAATCTAAGAAGTGACCTGAGCAAAAGAGAGACAAGAACAAGCCTCCAGAGGAGCCCCAGGGTTCCAAGAAGAACTTCCAGAAGAACAAGAACAAAGGAGAAATGAGCAAGTATGCGTACTACAGTAAGGGCAATCATCCTGAAAGCTCCTGCATGAAGAAGAAAATTGACATGCTGACCCAACTCCTAGAGAAGAATGGAATCTCCCTTCTTGATAGCTCAAAGAAGAGGGAAGGAGGATCAAATTCAAAAGACAGAGAGAGATTTCATGCATTGGTTGCTGGCACATCAAGCTCACCTAGTTTCATCATTTATTATGGAGCTTCAAGACATATGGTTTTGACCAAGGAGGAATTCACCTCACTTGACATGTCAAAAGGTCCACCAATAGTACTAGGAGATGAATCTCTCACTGAAAGTTTGGGCAAAGGGAGGATTGATCTTGACCATGGTAAGTTCAGCAATGTATTGTATGTTCCAGGTCTTGCCTCTAACCTCTTATCAGTGTATCAGATGACCCACACAGGGTCTCCAAAGAAGGTCATATTCTCCCATGATGAATTTTAGATCACAGAGATCTCAAGTGGTAAAGTCATTGCAAAAGGAGTTGCAAATCACACTTCAAAGGTATACATGTTCTCACACTTCCTACCCTACTCAAACCCCTCTGCTCTTTTGATTCATGATTATGAGGCAAGAAATATTTGGCCATATTAAATATAATTATCTTTCTTATATTATTGAAAAATAAATGGTCATAGGGTTACCCAAGATTAATTTTTCCAAACGAGTCTGTCAAGGTTGCATCTTAGGAAAACACCTAGAGCATAAATTTGAGAAAGCTAGTCATAAGAGAACCTCTGCACCTCTTGAGTTGATCCACAGTGATGTTGCTGGCCCATTTCCTCATATGTCAATTAGTCAGGCCAAATATGCATTGACATTCATAGATGACTTTTCCAGGTACTGCTGGGTTTACTTCCTGAAACACAAGTCTAAAGTTTTTGGCCTCTTCAAAGTCTTTAAGGCTTTGGTTGACAACCAGTCTAGGAGGAAACTCAAGGTCCTAAAATATGACAATGGTGGTGAGTATGTCAAGTATAAGTTCATTCATTATTGTGTAGATCCAGGTATTCATATGCAACATTCTATCCCTTACACACCACAGCAAAATGGTGTTGCTGAGAGGAAGAACAGATCACCGAAAGAGATGACAACATGCATGATGGAAGCTAAGACTTTGCCATCAAAGTTTTGGGCCGAAGATATAAAATATGCAGCCTATATCCAGAATAGGGAGACTCATAAACAACTTGATGGTATGAATCCTTTCGAAGCATGGAGTGGGCGCAAGCTAGATGTGACCCATTTCAGGATTTTTGGCTCAAGGGCTTGGGGCTAGAATTCCAACAGAAAAGAGGAAGCCTTTGTAGCCCCAAATCCAAGAGTGTCTATTTTTTGGGTACTCTAAAGATTCAAAAGGGTACAAGTTGATCAATTTTAGCACAAACAAATCCTTCATTGAAAGGAGTGTTCAGTTCTAAGAAGAGCCTTTAGCAGCAGCGGAAGTTGGAGAATCCTCTTCACCACCACAACCATTGAATGTAAGTGAAGAGATAGTTGAGTTTGCTGATTCTGATATTTATAATAATGATGATTTAATTGCAGATCCTAACAGTACTACAAGAAAAAAATGGGTAGCAAAGACCATTCATGCAGCTAGAGAACTAGCTGGAAATCCTAGTGATCCTAGGAGGACTAGATCTCAGTTTGAGAGTGCTCTGTGTATGAAATACCATTTGTTTGCATAGAAATGATATCTGATAGTTGAATCAGACCCATAGACATATGAATATGCAGAACATGATCCAAGATGGAAAACATCCATGAAAGAAGAGTTCAGCTCACTCCAGAAGAACAACACTTGGGAGTTGGTTGATCTTCCCCCAGGGAGGAAGCTAGTTCAATGTAAGTGGGTTTTCAAAAACAAGTTTGTTGTTGATGGTTCACCTTTGAAATATAAGTAAATATTGGTATCCAAGTTCTACTCATAGGTACATGGCATAGACTACAATGAGACCTTTGCACCAGTGGCAAAGATGGAATCCATCAGGCTAGCCTTAGCCATTGCAGCTTCGAAGCAGTGGGAGGTACATCACATGGATGGGAAGTGTGCTTTCCTGAATGGAGATATTACTGAAGATATTTACATGAAGAATCCTCAAGGATTTGCTACTAATCCATCTCTTGTGTGCAGGATAAAGAAATCATTGTATGGGCTTAAGCAAGCCCCCAAGGCTTGGTATGCAAGATTGATGGCTTTTTGCTGTCATTAAGTTTTGTTCGATGAAAGTATGATCCTAATGTTTATTTGAATCTGATTCATGGTTATTTGATGATTATTTTCTTGTATGTGGATGACCTTCTCATTACAAGAAGCTCAAAGGATGAAATTGCCTCCTTGAAGGATGTAATGAACAATGCATTTTCTATGACTGATTTGGGGTTATTGTGCCAATTCTTGGGTCTCAAGATTGATCAAACAAAACATGGAATAAAAGTACATCAGTCCAAGTATTATTTGGATTTGCTGAACAAGTTCAGCATGAAATATTGCAAGCCAAGAAAGATGCCCTTCCTTTCAGGAGTTAAGCTTGAAGAAGCAGATTATTCACCTATGGTAAATAATACACTGTATAGGAAATTGATTGGGTGTTTGATGTACCTTACACATACTTGAACTGATATTTATTATGCAGTAAGTGTGGCTTCAAGATACATGGATCAGATTCATGAGATCCATTGGAGAGCAGCCAAAAGGATCCTTAACTTTGTTCAGGGAACAAGGACTCATGGGATCTTCTACAAAGCTAAATCTGATCTTGATTTGATTGGGTTTACTGACAGTGATTGGGAAGGTGACAACATAGATCAAAATTCAACATCAGGATATGTGTTCATGCTTGGTGAAGGACCAATCATCTGGTCAAGTAAGAAATAGAGTGCCATTGCACTCTCATCGACAGAAGCATAGTACAGAGTTGTAAATGCAACAACTCAATGTTTATGGTTGCAGGGGTTACTTGGTGAGTGTGGATTTGAATCAGAATAATCAACTACTATCTATTGTGATAATTAGAGCACCATTCAAATCTACAATGATCCAGTTCAGAGACAGATAACCAAACACATTGAGATCCATATGCACTACATCAGATAGCTTGTGCATGATGGCACCATTCACCTACTCTTCTGTTCATCTTCAGAACAAGTAGCAGATATCTTCACCAAAGGTTTTTGTGAGAAGACATTCAGCAATATCAAATCACTATTGGGGATTTCTGATCATGCTATGAAGCATGAGTAATGACAAGATTTTCAAATTTTGTTTTACTGTCCATGTTTAAGGGATGATTTTTCCCACTAGGTTTTTGCCTCTTTCCTTGGTTAAATGGACATGCAGTATGTAAAGGGTGACTAAGACTTGTTGCTAGGCCCTATAATTTTCTGATATTTTACTCATAAGTTAGGCTTAAGGGAGGGTGTTAGAATAATCAACACATAGTTAGCTACCTTAGACATTAATTAATCCATTTTTGTCTTATTTGCCTAGTTTCCATATTCCACCTTATGCAAGTTGTCATGGAGCACTTGGGAAACCTCTTGGAATCAATTCTGCTTTATTCCTGGCCTTCCTAGAGCATGTCTTCTTTTTCTGCTTTATTGCCTACTTTTGCTGAGTTTTAAGGCAATTGGGAAAGTTTGACTAGGTGAAGTTAACTTGTTTTTTGTCCTCATCATCTTCCACTCTTTTCTCCTAATAAAATAATGTATGAGTTATCCTTCCATCACCTATTAGCTTTCCTAATTTATTTTGCCAATTCGTGAGCTCCTAGATAGATTTGGAAGCTGCTTTATGCACCTATGGGGGATTTGCTTAGATTTAGTAAGCATGCTTTTGACCAATTCAAATGGAATCCCAATGCATTCAAATATCTCATGTAATTATTTATTGTGGTAGCCTATTACTTCACATGGTTGTCTATTATACACTTATTCAATACATATTAGTGTTCTGCTCCATATTCAGTCTCCTTTGTGTGTAATTTGCATGTGTAATTGTCAATTTTTGTGAGTGTAATTGTTCTAACACCTGGATTCAATTTCCACATGATGCATTATTTTCTAGGCATGGAGATGTGGTAGAATGCAGATAGAATTTCCCTAGGAAAAGGTAAATATACAGTAGAGATCCTGAGGAGATTCGGGATGATGGACTGCAAGGCCATGACCACACCTATGGCATCGAACCTGAAGCTTTTGGGTGATGCTTCATCAAAAGCAGTTGATGCTATGATGTATCGTCAGATGATTGGGTCCTTGATGTACCTGATGAACATGAGACCAGATATTTGCTTTGCTATGAACACCTTGAGCCAGTTCTTGATAGATCTGGGACATGTTCACTTGATTGTTGCAAAACATATTCTGAGCTACCTTAGGGGTATAGTTGATTATGGGCTCAAGTATGAGGTGATTCAGAAGATTAAACTAGAAGGTTATGTTGATTCAGATTGGGAAGGCAGTGCCATTGATAGGAAGAGCACTTCAGGGTGTTGGTTCAGTATGGGATCAGGTGTGATCTCTTGGTTTAGCAGGAAGCAATCCTCTGTGGCACTGAGTACAGCTAAAGCAGAGTATGTCACAGCTTATTCAGCTAGTTGTGAGGTAGTATGGCTAAGGAAGCTACTGTATGATTTATTTGCTCTCCAATTGAATGCTACTTGTATATATTGCGACAACCAGAGTTTTGTGAAGTTGTCACAGAGCCCAGTGTTCCATTACAAGTCAAAGCATATCGAGATCAAGTATCACTATATCATGGATATGGTGCAGAGGGGAGCAATGAAGCTCCAGTATGTTGCGATGGACAAATAGATAGTTGATGTGTTGACAAATCCATTGGCCAGAGTGAAGTTTGAGTACTTCATGGAGAATCTTGGTGTTCTCCAGATAGAGGTTCCTTCCAAGGGGAAGTGATGAGTCCATGCGCCATTCTGACATGGTGAGAGGATTGGATCCTTTCATGGTCAGATGCAAGGGCTAAGCCATTCTATCATGGTGAGAGTATTGGTTCCTTCCATGTCAAATATGAGTGCTGAGCCATTCTGATATGACTATAGGATTGGTTCCTACATGATCATATCTAAGGGCTATTGCTATTCTTGCAATGGAGGTTCCTGGTCAGTTACCAGGAATACTCAGTCTAGGACTGAGGGCCTTTCTAATACGATTGTAATATGTAGTCTTACATGATCATATGTGAGCGCATGGCCATTTTGATGTGATTGAGGGATGTGTTCCCACTTGATCAGATATAAGGGTTGTTTCCATTCTTTGAATGGAGGTACCTGGTCAGTTACCAGGAAATATCAGTTTGGGACTAAGGGCCATTATGATATGATTGTGGGATGTGTTCTCACATGATCAAATATGAGTACAAGTCCATTATGATGTGATTGAGGGATGTGTTCCCACTTAATCAGATATAAGGGTTATTGCCATTCTCTGGGAAAATGGAGGCACCTGGTCAGTTACCAGGAACCCTTAGTCTAGGATTGAGTGCCCTTCTGACATGGTTAGAGGATTAAGTTCCTTCCATGGTAAGATTTAAGTGATGTTCCTTTTCACATATGGTAGTAGGTGTGTCCTACCATGCTGGTGATTGCAAGTGCTGAGCCTTTCCACAGATGATAGTAGGTGTCTCCTATCATGTTGGTGGATGTGAGTGCTGTTCCTTTCCACAGATGATAGTAGTTGTGTCCTATCATGCTGGTGGTTGTAAGTGCTAATCCTTTTCATAGAAGATAGTAGTTGTGTCCTATCATGCTGGTAAATGTGAGTGCTGGGCCTTTCTGATAGGGTTGTGGGATGTGTTCCCACATGGTCAGATGTGAGTGTTGGGCATGCCTTTCTGACATGGTGTTGGATGTGTTCCTCTCATGGTCATATGTAAGTGTTGGGTGGGCCATTCTGACTTGAGGTCAAATATAAGCATTGGAGAATACCTACATGGTGGCTAGGCCTACAACCAGCATGAAAAAGGGTTGGCTCTGTAGAGCTTCCTGTGACGAGAAGAATCATGAGATAGCACCCGTGATGATGTCTAGTGATGATGATCCAGCAGTGATGATCTAGATCAAGTGATGATCTAGATCCAATGATGATCCAGATCAAGTGATGATCTAGATCCAGTGATGATGTCCAATGATGATCCAAATCGAGTGATGATCCAGATCTGATGATCAAGATGACTTGAAGATGAAGATGAATTGAAGATGAAGATGACTTGAAGATGACGAGGACTCGATGATGATTTAGATGATATAGAGAAGAAGAATTGTGACAATAAACTGTGTCGAGAGAATACCTTTCTAGTTAAGAGGGAGTGTTGATGTAATTGTAACTTCAAAATGTATTCACTTGTATTTCTTATGTATTGTAGCCTGATGTTTATTTCGGGATGTATTTGTAATGTGCTTGAGTCATGTAATGCTCCGATGTTCCGATCGGGAGGTTCTATAAAGTAAACAAGTCATGTTAAGTCATTGTGGGTAACCCTCCTATTGATAAAGGGTTAAAGTCCCCACAATTCCGGGGCACTAGGGTTGTTAGACTCACCTAGTGAAGTTGGCCCTAGTAGGGTTTTGTCAAGTTAAGAATTAGTATAAATAGAGAGCTAGCCTCTCTATTTATCACACACTCATCCACACTCAGTTGTAGTGCATAGCTGAGGAAGAAGAAGACACTGGGGCTAGGAAGAAATAAGTTACTGCTATCGGGAGATCATCTTACTATTTTGGGGTCTTACTTTTGGTGGTGATTCTATCTCTGAGGAAGTTGAGGGGTTTTCTCCATTTATGGTTTCCCCAAGGAAAAACACTGTGTTCATTGTCTCTTGTGTTTGATTGTTGTGCTTGTTATTCTCTCAGTTAAAGATCCTAATATACTGCTAGCTTAATGTTAAAAATCTAACATTTATACCACCCTTCCTACAACACCATCATCAAATGATTGCTACAACACTGGATCTTCCTCCATGGGGAAACCATTCAAAACCCCCACAAGTGGGAAATGTTCCCAATGCCAATGTATCCATTATTATGACATTCCTCCTAGTACATTGGATCAATCAAAATCACATCCAAGTAGTTGTAGCATCATTGAAAAACCAACCATAGACATAGTACCAAACCCCCCCAAAGGTGTTCTATGTAGAACAATGCATAATCCTAATGCATGAGCTACTCATAATGAAAATGTTGTTGAGGAAATGGCTCAAGAATGATGTTCCATGTCCACAATGGAGGTATTACAATATTGTCATGTATAAAGAAGGAACTGTTGTATTCAACTAGAATTGTTGATCCATCAAATTCCACTTCGATCACATTTGACTTAGACCAATTAACACGTAAGATCCCTTTTGAATTCGCTTTTCAAATAAAAGTAACATCTCATGGCAAGAAAAGTTTTCAAACCACAGTTAATGAAGGGGCCTCAACTTGTGCCATGTCATTTAAAAGTTGTAAATAATTAGGATCATCCACCTTAGTTCAATCCTATACTGTGAGAAAATCATTTGATGGAAATTCATTCTCTCCTCACATACTCGTTGTAGCCTTCCCTATTGAATTGGGTGGCAAAATAGTCAGAATGGATGTTGAGGTAGTAGATGCGCCTGTAGATTACAATTTTCTATTAGGACATAGTTGGATACATGCGATGATGGCTATAGTATCTTCAGAGTCCTGAGTGATTCAGTTTCCTCATCGCGGGATGATCATCATGTTCGACCAATTAGCTTATTGAATGCTTGAAACTGTTGTCCAATCAAATGTTCCTTTAATTAGGTATGCTCTAAAGGAGGTTCAAGACATGTGGGTAATATCGTTCAAAAATGATTCCCTTATGGGAAACTTTACGATCTTGCAACCTTATCTCTTGTATAAGTTTCATACCAAGCTATTCAAATGGATTCAATAGATTTGGATCAAGATATTCTCTTGGAGGAGGAATATGATCCTGTTAGTTGGCCTATTATGGTTGTGATCTCTCCTAGCTCACTTTATTTCTTAGACATAATTTTATCATCATATGAACTATCCTTGAATTCATTAACATTTGGTTGAACCCGCTTAAGGAAATATTTTGTAGGACCACTCGGAGCATTCTTTGTTTAAATCCACCCAAGTATAGGAGTACCCTTTGTATGTTCATTAATATTATTGAGCATATTTGGAAGCATGCATATATGTTCAGGTTATCCCCCTATGAATATCCATTTCAACCTTTTGCAACCAAAACTTTCCATAGGGTTGACCCTATTGGAAACTGGTGGGTCAACCCATCATATTTGTATTTTCCTCCATTTTGATAGAAGAGCCTACCAAACATGGGACACCCTATCCAACACCCCATTTCCATTTTGGTGCCCATGCTAAGTTATTCTCATAATCTTGGGAGCCCAATTAGTCCCATCATGGCCTAGAGTTAAAGACCACATGCTTCTCTTCCATACAGTTCTGACGATTTCCTGATGGGGTCCCTATTTTGTGTCAGTTTTGTTGGGAAGGGGTTTTGGATACATTAGTTGGGCAACATCACAAATGTTGTGCAAGCTCAAATACACCACGCAAGTGGAAAACGACACGTGAAGTGGAGATTAGAATATCATTTATCTTTTGTGTAACCTTTTCTTTTTTTGGACCATATTTTGTGGATATTGGTCATCATTTTGTAGAATCGGTTAAGAATTAGTTAGAAGTTGTCTAAGTGGCCCTCGAATGTAAGGTGAAATCCTATAAATAGATGATGAATTGCAAGTATTAAGGGGGGTCTATCTTTTGGAGAGAAGAAGAATCTGAGCTTGGAAAAGAATATCTTTTAGTATCTAACTAAGATTCGTTGATATGTGAACTGTGATTTTTTAGCAAAAGTAATATCACAAGGCAGAAGTTAATCTAAATTACTGTGTCTTTCTATTTTATTGTTTTATTGTTTTCTGTGACTCTATGATGTATGTTAAGTGAATGTGTTAAATGGACCTATTATGTGATGTTTCTTGCTTTGGATGGTGTTATTTTACAGGATTTATTTGCGTATCAGTATGTCAACTGAGTTTTGTTGGCTGGGTTTGTGCCAACAAATGGTTCCGTTACTGAGACCTTGTTGCAACTGAAGGAAGGGCATGTTGTGGCATCCGATGAGACTGGAAATTCAATATTGTTTCGACCAGAAGCTGCGAGAATTTGCTGAGACATAAAATCAAAACCCTAGACTGATGAAAAATAAGTGGTTGGAAAGATACATACATGACGATCCACACGATTACTTTTTCTCTGAATTCCCCATCATCCTGTACGAGTGGTTAGCGTGGTTTACCTATCTCAAGAACAATTTCCAAGGAAGTGAGCCAACGTCCTAGACTCAGGAAATTATCTAGGAGTTGCAGGAAACTAACAACAAAGCATCGCAAGCTGTTGAAGTCTGGTTGGACAACATCTTAGAAGGCTAAATCACCGAGTTTGTGGTTGATACTACTAAGTCCTACAGTGAAGCAAAAGGGAATTCTTCAACAAACCAAGAGTTAGGTTTTTATTGTTATTAAAATTATCAATTAGGATGCTTTTCTATGAAAAATGCATATTGAAGATGCACCTCGAGTAGTAGAAATATGGTGTGCAGGGGTTGTGGATACCACGAAGAAGGGAGGGGAGACGAATGGAATGACATGGGGTAGATGTGTGCAAGTTACCACAAGGTTGAGAGGGAAGATGAGGAAGAAAGTGGTATTACGAGAGGAGGAGCAAGGTTTTGACACGAGAAGAGGCAAAGGATAGGAGAAGGTCCTATTGCGATCAAAACACAATACCACAAAGGAAGACCACACAGGACGAAGCGATCCCACACTGACAACTAGGATGAACATACCCAGACTACACCCAGGTTAGAGGTAATATAAACCCTAATAAGCAACGTACCCTTGCCTCTGCATATTATTGTGCAATCAGGAATAAATGAAAGTACAACACACTAATAGTAGCAATAGATCAGCATATGTAGGAAGAAGGCCAAGAATGGTCGACGACAAGTCAAAGTTACCCTTGTTCCATGGGAATGAGGACAAGGATCCTGTCACATGCCCCAATTTTGTAAAATAATGTTATCATATTTTGATATTATTCCCAAACATTATGTTAAATTTAATGCTAAGTGGAAACTGATGACTTAGCAGAGTCAAGGATGTGGAATGTAATTCTGAATATTTAATTTTTAATAAATAAAAGTGGAGACAACAGCCTGGGAGAGTTTTTAAAAAGAGTGTTACTGGTCAAGTGGTGGAAGGAACTAGGTGGTGAGAAAAAAGACAAGTGGCAGCATCCTCAAACACATCCTATGTTGCAGGTGGCAACTTCCCTACATTTGGGGCCATGATCCCCCAAGAAATTGGGATCACAGCAGCTGGCTCAATTAATGACAACTAACCCAAAAAGACCTAGGCAATTTTATTAAAAGTACCCAATGTAGAGAGCTAAGGCTGCTCATTCCAAGAGAAGAATCATTCAGGTGAACGCACTTCAAGGAATTTATTGGGAAAGGTAAATTGAAGGAAGGTGTTTTGAGGGGTAAACTATAGGAAGTTGATCTAGTGCAGCTTTGCAACTGAAAGATCTTACTGCAGTGTGCAAAGTTGGTATTGAGTCTCAGTACTGGTACTTTGTTGATTGCTCCACCTTGTTCCAGCCAAGCAGACCAGAACAGGCTCAGGGGTCCTGAGAAGTCATTGTTTGAGCGCTCTCCAGGAGTTGGTAGGGAGGAACAACCTCCCATTGCTGTTGTCGTCCAGCTTTAAAGACAGGTTTCATTATCTTTTAATTCATGTGTTATAGTTATTCTCTATGGATGATCAGCAAATGAATGATGTTATGATATGCTGTGTTAAAACCTCTTAGTTATTCTAGACTAAATCTGTACTGTGAATGAAAGATAAATCGTACATGTGTTTTTCCCCATCTGAAGTAATCCAGATCGTACCCTAGCACAAGTAGTTTGTTTAAGTAAATAAAGTGTGATAGGATTATAATGAATTGAATATTCATGTTCATAGTAATGAAATGTTACTTTTCAGTAGATAGATGCTTTCTAAAATATTAGTATTTTGTTTGCATACATGTCTTTAGAAATAGACTGTGCAAATAGCATGTTAATACATAATTTTACTCGTAGTACTGATTGACATCAGTAGGTAAATTTTATCAATTATTTTCTACACAATCTTTATTTACATAAACTATACTTTTACTTGGAAATAGAAGAATTAGTCTTATCATCTGGAAGTTAATAGTTTATGTTAAGAATAGATATAATTATATTACTGATAGCTTTTTCTTTAGTAACAATTAATTTCATGTATCTCTTTGAACTATAATTAAATAATATGATAAAGAATACAGTAATCCTTACTGAGCTTTAATAGCTAAAGGACAGAAGTAAATTAGAGTTTTAAGTAAATAATGTAAACTATATTATACTTTGGTAGAACTGTGTAAATATAAAGAACTCTGATAAGTATGGAGGTTCCTTAACTCTGTGTTCTAAGTAATCCATAGTTACCAATTAAGTTAAACTAACACAAAGAGTACAGATTGCCTTCAGTCATAACCTCTATATAAACAAGAATTAACATAAACTTAAGAATGTGTGTTCTACGTAAATAATAGTATTATAAATGTAAATAATATTATTGTTATTCATAAAGAGAGACAAACATAGGTTAATAATTTATAAACACAATTTAAAGAAAAACTGTATACAGTAATAATAATAATAACATAGGAAACACTATCCTATTAAAAATAAAAGGGAGTAAAACCCTAGCTCATGTTTTGAGCATAAACGATAAATATAAATTATAAATAATTCTAGTACTTTAGTAACCTAGGTTTTTACTTAGGTAAATTTATTTTAAAAAAATTATTTACTAAGAGGTGCATTAATAATTATAAAAGAAAATAATGTCTATTAAAAACAACATATATCTAATTATTGGGATTTAAACCCTTAAAACTAAAACATTGCCATTTCCGACATAATAATCATTTCTCTTGTCAATTGTGTAATCATCATAGATAATTAAAATAATCCATTCTTAGTCCTGTAAGGAAAAATAAACTAAAATAGAGAAAACAATATAATTATCAACATAAAAGTAAAATAAACCAAACAAGGGTTTTACAGGTTAAACCCTAACCGACAAATTTCATCAATTATTCAATATTTACATCACGGCTGTGAGTACAGCTTTCAACTTTTAACATATAAAAACCTGATAAATACTCAAACAAAGAATTAACTTCATTAAATTTCAAAAATGGTTTAAACCCTAAATTTTTATAGAGTACATCTCAATGGCCATCAATCAAAACAATTTGCAGTGAAGCCATGTTCGCAAGTACACATCGAAAACTGACTAGAATCCAAGCTTCGACCAAAAACACTACACTCACAAGTGCATCCACCCTGTCAAGGGTTTGATTTTAAAATCATGTTTGTAATAACCTATAACAGCATAAAAACAACACAATATAACTCATGGCAAGACGAGAAAGGGTATTCAAACCCTGGGTGAGTCCAACGACCACCCCAACTGCATTTAAGGAGAGAACCCATCCTTCAAACCACGAGGCTTACCCGAAGTGGAGCCATGAGCCATGGTTGATGCAAGGGTAGTATTTTATCCCTGTATGAGATGCACTCTGACGAGCACCTACAGCAAGGGTAAACCCTTGTCAGCAAACCTTCTTACGTGTAAAAATCCTGGAGATATTTTTCTCTATTGAAAAACTTGTTGTGTATAGAAGAAAGGTGTATGAAATCCTTACCTGTCACGCGGAGTTTGGTGAGCCATTTCATGAGCACGGTCACCTATAAATGGCACAGTGCAGAACCTATTAACTCTTAAAAACCTCACACATTAGCAAGCTACGAAGAGCCGTGAAGGAAACTGAAGATTCACCAAACTACACAGCGCTTGGGGAGAAGGATTCACAGATAGCAAAACGCAAAACAACAAGAAGAACAACTCCACGATTGATAGAGAAAGACTAGCTTTCAAAACCACTCAATGGAGAACAAAGGAAGCACATAGTCAAGGTATAACGCGACGGTAACCAAGAGAACGACGGTGGCCATGGAAGACGAGCCTAAGCAACCCTGGAGCAGCGTAAAATGCAGGATAAAAAATATTTAGGTTAGGTTTCAAGAGTGCTTTATACTCTCTGCACATGGACAGGATTCCTCCACATAGCCTTAAAATTTATTCAACAACGAGGGTCTCATTCCATGGTTCCTGCATGGAGAAATATATTATTGTTTGATTTTGTAGCGCGGGGTAAAACTATATCAATAGCCTAATAATTGGAGCCAACCTCTAATCATTTGCATTATGTATCATATGCACCCCATCACCAAATTATTATCATGGAAGAATGTACGTTGACCAAGCATAGAATCATGCTTATTTATAAACATAAACCCAACATGGATTAAGCCAAAACCATTGCCTTAACAACATGTATTGTTTTATATTAAACATTACCATATCGAGTTAAGTGATGGTATAACTATTTTTTTTTCTAACTTGGTTTTAATAAGTTAGATAGCATATGATATATGTTATGTTTTGGTTTAGGACATAGGTGAGTCTTAGTATAGTTTTTCTAGAGTGTACACTAACTATTACAAGACCGTAGCAACTTTAGTAACAAAGATTTAAGACCCATGAGTTGTTCCTTGCAAACTTGAACTCGATGAAGGTTGGGATTTGAGTGTTTGGTAGGTTAACCTTTGTTATATCACTCATCTTTATAGCTTGGGCATAGTTAATCGCTTTTAATTTAATAATATTCTAAGTCTAACATTTATAGATATTATCTTATAATAATAATGCCAAGAAGTTAAGGATAGAATTGTATACATGACAATAACAAACTTTGGTAGAGTGATGGCTCATCAAACAAGTCATTTATGTATAACTAAGAATTATAAATGAACTGATAACTCCCATAGCATCGAAACTATGAAGTAGTGCAAATTTTTTTAAAGATATAAAGTATTATCACAAAATTATGTCTTATAGTTTATGCGACATTATTTTGTTAATACTTGGGAGTATTTCTAACTTGGCTTTATGTTCATACAAGGGTCTAGTGGACAGTAAGATATTTATAAAGATAAAACTGATGATATGATTAAGAACAAACTCATTATTTTATTTTAAAGTAAGTAGAACTCAGAGTTAAACTTAGGAACAAAGTATGGGTAGCCTTAAGCTCTTGTAGAAGAGTATAATGGTCATAGTTTCTACTTTCAAAAGTTCTTACTATTGATAAGATAATAGGATATGAACACGCTATAGAATTAATTTAAGGGCCAATTAATATACAAGCAAGACAAGATAATGTTGCAAAATATTGTCAAATAAAACAATGTTTATGAGTAGTTCTAACCACTTAGACTAAAGAAGAAAAACACATATCTGAGAGTCTAATGATAAAGTCACAATTATGCTGTACTGTCATTACACTTTTTCTAAGCTTATTTATCTGAACAATTGATGGAATTAAAATGATTTTACCTTGCAGGATCTGTCTAGTGTTTAGCAGCTTATTGTACTAAGCTTTTTAATTTGCAAATAAAATACCGCTGACATTAATAAATCTTTAAAAAATTTATACTCGATCGATCATACCTGTAAAATCCTGTAAGAAACAGTATTAATCTGCGTTAGCATGAATGCTAAGTAAGCCCCAGATCTAAAAGTAGATTCCACCTACTGACATAAAAGAGCTAATCAGTAAACTGAAGCAAATAACACACAAAAATATTTTTAACCTGCTACGAAAAGTAAACTGTTAAGAAACCACTTACTTAACTAATCTTTAGGCTAACTATTAGTTGTTAGTAAAACCACAGGTTATAACATTTGTTGTTAACTTGAAAATTTTAATTTTTTGTGAAAATTTGGGGTTGTCACATGTGGTATCAGAGCATAAGGTTCAAACACTAGGCCTTGATGCAGCCCGACTAGCTTTCATAAAACAGTAAATTAAATTATTATGCTAACGTATTTTAAATTTTTTTTGTTATCTAACAGAGAATTATCTTTTTCTGAAGTTTAACAGGTAGATATGGAAAGGATGGGAGAGTATGCACATGAGGAGTCTCCATCTACAGAAACAAGAAATTTACCTAGAGATCTTATACCAGCGGATGTAACTACAAATTCTTCAGAGCTGTTACAGACTATAAAAGATTTGAAAACTGAAATGGAGTCTGTAAGGAAAGATAATGAAAGGATTCTAAGAGCTCAAGAAGAGCTGAACCAGATCCTAATGGAAAAGTTTCAAACTGAAGGAAGGGGTAGAACGCCAGAATATGAAGATTTTAGTCATCCAAGAAAATATAAAAAGATGAAGCATACAAATACTGAAAGTAGTTCATCATCAGAAGTGTTTGGTGAACGACAAAGTTACCATACTACTAGTGATAGTAGTAATGATGATCTGTACATCAAGAAGAGGAAATATAAACCTTATGAGGAAATATCAGGGGAATTCAAAAAGATAAAACCACCAACCTTTAATGGAGAGACTGAGAAGGGGGAGGAAGCTGAGTCCTGGTTATTCGAGATGAAGAAGTACTTCTAGATATATAATTATTCTAACCAGATAAAGGCTAGGATGGCTATATATAACCTCTCAGGAAAGGTTGATATTTGGTTGTAGGACTTGAAGAGAGTTAAGGGTATAAAAGAGAAGGAAGTTAACTGGAGTACCTTTAAGCGGTATTTTAAAAATAAATTTATGTCTGAGTAGTATTACGAGGAAAGGGCCAAGGATTTTTATGAACTAAAGTTAGGTTCAATGACAATGAAGGACCTGAACAGTAAATTCTCACTAATACAAAAGTGCGGATTTTTCCATGGAGGTTTTCCACGTTTCATACTTTTTGGTGTCAAATCGGAAGTAATAGGAACAATCCATCGCTATATCGACGCCTATCCGTCGCTATATCGACGCTTCCAATCTTATCCGTCACTATATCGATGCTTGCAATCTTATCCGTCGCTATATCGACGCTTGCAATCTTATCCGTCACTATAGCGACGGAACTGTCAAGTTGACCCAAGGCATTTAGATTTAGATTTTTTTGGCTTTTTACAACGGTCAATTGGACTTAAGGGGCAAAAGTCAATGTTTGCCGTCGCTATAGCGTTCTATAAAAACGAAGACCTTAACAAGATTTTCTTCACACTTGCCATTGTTGCAGCACTGTTTTCGGGTGATTGTTGGAGCTGTTTATTATTTCCGTCTCCTGCTAGTGAACAATCCATTTCTAGATCTACATAGTTCGGATTTTAAACGTGCAAGGTTAGTTTGTGTTTTCAAATGAATTCGCTTGAAAGATTTTGCTTTTTTTGTAGCTTATGTGTCTTCTTTCAAGGTTTAATGCCTTCTACTGGAATCGGTTTAAGACAACATACATGTAAAAAGAGATTCGATTTTATTTTTATATGGAAAGTTCAAACGCCCAATAATATTTTAGATTAGAACAACATGCATGCAAAAAGGGACTTTTTTTTTATATGGGAAATTCAAACGCACAATAATATTTTCATCAAAGTCTTCAATATTGTCATTTTAGGTCATTTTAAGTCTTCAATTATTATTTTTAATAATATTAAATATATAATAAAATGTAATTCATTATTTATCTTTTATTTTTTTTTGTTTTCTAATTTATCATGTTGTGAGATTAAAAACTAGTTTTAAATTCTTCTTGGATCATAAGAATTAAAAAATGCAGTTTCTTGCATATTGTGTAAGTAATTTTATATGATCCTATTATTCATATTTAAATTAACAAAGTGCATAGTGACACAATGATTTAAGAAAATTAAAAAATGTAATTTCTTGCATATTTTGTATGTAATTTTATACGATCATATTATTCTTATTTAAATTAACATTGTACATAAAAAATATCTTATTATTTTCAATTAAGATTATTATTTTTAATATAAATAACATTAAAAAATTGATACTAAATATATACAAGGACCTATTCTATTAAGAATCCTATATAAACACTCTTTATCACTTGATCGTACTTTTTACCCAATCAACTTTAAGGGTTGCTTTTGTGAAGGAATCTAATGAACCCATTTTCCCCAAATTTTACTTTCACGTTATCTTTATCTTTTCCATAAAAATAGAGTGTAAAATTTTTCTTTAAAGTACTAAGAATGTTAATGGTAATAACTATTTAAAGAAAACAACTCCATATTCATATACATACATTGTTTTTACTTATTTGAAATTTCCAATTGGATAATATTTTTGGTGGTTCATATATTTATAATAATCTTAATATTTTTGGTAATTCATATATTCATAACAATCTTAATCTATTCAGGAATTATAATTCTCATCTTAAATAATATCTTAAGCAATTTTCATTGGTTCCTCATCTTACAACAGAAGTTATAATGAAACTTAGTTATGTGAACATACTAAATTCATTGTGTTTTACTAATATCATTGATTTAATGTTCAATATTTTTCGAACAATGGATAACATACAAGAAAGTAAAGGAGAGACTAGTCCCTCTTGATATTGTAAAGAAGGTCATTTCCATAGATTTTATTATCTCTCTCTAGAAAAAGGATGTTATATTGGGTGTGAAGGTTCCTTATTTATACAAATAAACTCTGCAATGCTACTCCACCATAGAAGGACATTTGTTGGGGTTGAAATCACATGATTTTCTAAACCTTCCAAGGGAATGTATGCATATTGCATGCTTCTTTTTTC
>LPNX010587415.1:0-87072 GCA_001517045.1 Pseudotsuga menziesii
TTCCCTCGTATAACATGGTAGTTCTTCATTACTTGATGAGATACAAAAATTCAAGATTTCATTTAATCACTTGTAAATAAGTGAGATGAGATCAATATTTTAATCGAGTCATTTTCAGTCGAAATCATTAGTTCTTTTCAGTAACTCTTAGTGCTTATCCAGAGCGCATACTCAATGATAAAAAATAGGAAGTCTTAAACTTAGTGGAATTCCAGAGCTCCTTGCTCAACACTAATGCTAGGATGTACTTGTAGGATACACCTAGGGATACAATGGCTAAGGATCCAATGTTATAGAGATTATGTTCAACATCAACTTGGAAGGCTCCAGGGCCTATGCCCAACACTTTCAATTTATCTTTTCATGTGCTTCAGAGCTTCCTGCTCGACATAAGGGTTTTCATATCTCTTGTGTTTCATAGCTTGTTGCTCAACACAACATAAACACTCATGTGCTCCAGAGCTTCTCGCTCAACACAAAACATCTTAAATACGCATGTACTCTAGATCTCCTCACTCAAAAAACATCTCATCAACCATGTGATTTAGGGTCCACGCCCAACATAAGCAAACATATATATATATGCAATTGTCTTATTCCCAATATATCAAACAAATCATCATGTTCATATGCAGTGGGGTCTTTGACACAGTAAATCAAAATAAACATCACAATGACATCATAATCAATGGGAGTCATGCCCATAAGTCTTGGGTCCAAAATTCAGGATATTACATCCCTCCCCGCTTAGAAAAACATTGTCCCTGGTCTTCTAGGGACTTTGAATGAAATCATAAAACAAGGTGGGGTAATCCTTTATCATGGTAGATTCATTCTCCCAAGTAGCCTCATTGGATTCGAAGTGCTTCCATTGCACTTTCAACTAGACTATGGTGCGCTTCTTGAGTTGCACCTCTCTCTTGCCCAATATATGAAGAGTTTCATTGAAAAACTCTCACTCGGGTTCTACGTGTAATAAGGACCAATCAATCACATATTTTGTATCATAAACATATTTCTTTAACAATGATGCATGGAAACAATTATGGAATCTTATGTACATGGGTAATGCTAGTTCATATGCCACTGGCCCTCTTTTGGCTAGTATTTCAAAGGGTCCACAAAATCTAGGTGCTAACTCACCACACCTACCCAAGCTTAATGAGCTTCGTTTTGATTTTACTTTGAAGTAGACATGGTCACCCATTTGATAATATTTAATCTTTCTTTTCTTATCAGCGTAAATTTTCTAGAGATCATGTGCTTCTTTAAGGTTCACGTGGACCTTGGCAACCAACTTTTCCAAGTTCTTTAACAAGTCAGGCCCTAACATGAGTCGATCCACCAGGCTATCCCAAGTAACCGGTGTTCTACACTTTTGTCCATAGATTACCTCAAAGGGACTCATCTTGGCAGAAGTCTGGTATCCATTGTTATACGTAAACTCTGCAAGATGCAAATAATCTTCCCACTTGATGGGGTTGTTCATGACATACATCCTAAGCATGTATTCAACAATCTGGTTTACCCTTTCTGTCTACCCATCTGTGTGCAGGCGATAAGCAGTACTAAAGTTCAAATGCGTCTCCAAAACGGAGAATAAAGATCTCCAAAAGTTTTCGGTGAACTTAGTATCTCGATTGGAGATGATTTCCTTTGGTATCCCGTGCAATCTTAATACCTCCTTCAAAACGATATCGACAATGTGTACTTCCTTGTAGGTCAACTTCATTGGAATGAAGTTTGTCGATTTTGAAAATTTGTCAACTACTACAAAGATCGAATCATTTTGTTTCTTACTTTTAGGTAGACCTGTGATAAAATCCATACTAATAACCTCCCACTTACATTCAGAAATGGGTAATGGCTAAAACAATCCTGAAAGATGTTGGTGCTCAGCTTTGAATAGCTTACATTCATTACACTTCGCGATAAACAATGCTATGTTGGCCTTGAAATTAGGCTAGAAAAAGTGTGTCTAAATAACAGATATCATTTTTTGATATTTCGAATGCCCCGAGTAGGGTGTCCGATGAAATTTCGTGAGGATGTTGGACTGAATGTCTCCTCCTTCCGAAACATACAATCTCTCCTTGGACCATAGCAGTCTCGTTTCACCTACTTTGTACTCTTTTTGTTTTTGAAACAACCTGTCCTCTTGGACATTATTGAGGATATCCACATAGAAATGGTAAACTCTGTTGGCCGTTCTATTCCTCTCGTGTAAATCTGAATCGAATGGACTTAAATTCACTTCATATATCATATGAGTTCGTTGGCTCAAAGTATCAACAATCTTGTTCTCGTTTCCCTTAATATTCTTTAGCTCGAAATGGTACTCACTCAGGAAGACCAACCATTTGGATTGCTTGAAATTCATACATGGATGCTCAAATAAATATCTCAGACTCATATTATCTGTATTCATAAGGAATTTCCTTCCCATGAGGTAGTACCTCCACATCCTCAAGGTGTGACTGATGACGACTAATTCAAGATCATGTGTGGGGTAGTTCACTTCATGTTCTTTTAAATTTCACAATTCATACTAGATCGCGTAATTTTTCTCCAATGGGACTCCTTCAAACCCTTCCTTGCTTGCATCCATGCAAACAATGAAATCCTCAACCGGATTTGCAATTTGTAGTATTGGTGTGGTCGCTAAAAGCTGCTTAATATTTTGAAAACTTCCCTCTCACTTGGTTGTCCATAAGAACTTATTTACCTTCTTTTGCAAAGAGGTCATGGGACAAGCTATTCTCGAGAAGTTTTCAATGAACTTCCGATAATATCCGGATAATCCCAAAAAGGATCTAATGTCGGTGAAACTAGTTGGGGTAGGCCAATCCTCTATGGCTCTAATATTTTTCGAGTCCACAGCTATCCTTGTCTCAGAGATGATGTGACCCAAGTACTGTATCTGTAGTTTGTAAAAATCACATTTACTAAAATTGGCATGGAGCTGGTGTTCTTGTAACACCTATAGGACTATGCGTAGGTGTTCCTCGTGCTCCACTTTACTCTTAGAGTAAACTAGGATTTCATCTATAAATACCAACACAAATTTATCTAGATATTTACTGAATATAATGTTCATCATACACATAAAGTTTGCGGGTGCATTGGTCAACCCGAATGGAATTACTACAAACTCGTAGTGACTGTACCTTGTACGAAAGACGGTTTTGTGAATATCCTTATCGTGAATCCATACCTGATGGTACCTGGATCGCAGGTCGATCTTGAAAATATTTTGGATCCTCCTACTTGATCGAAAAAATTCATCAATCCTAGGGAGTGGGTATTGGTTCTTAATAGTCATCTTGTTAAGATGATAGTAATCGATTTAGATTCGCATCTTACTATCCTTTTTCTTTACGAAAAGTATTGGTTCTCCTGAAGGGGACACACTTGGTCAGATGTATCATTTCTCTATCAATTTATGCAACTATAGTTTGAGTTCCACCAATTCTAGTGCACTCATTAATCCTGGTGTCAATTCTATGGAAAAATCTACGTCTCATTTTGGACGTAATCCTGGGATCTCCTCAGAAAATACATCCCTGAAATATACAAGAACTAGAATGTACTCTATGTTTTGTTCTCTCTCAACCTCTATGTATTGGATGTTTACTGCAAACAGTTTGCATCCTTTCCTAATGCACTTCTTTGCTTGTAAAGAAGATATGTGCCTCACAAAAAAATTATTCGGTATGCCATGAATCTTTACTTGATTCCCTTGGCTATCCGTACACACGATTGACTTGTGTAGGAAATCAAGCATGACAGTGTGTTGTTCCAACTATTCCACATCGATAAGTATATCATATGATCCAAAGGGTAGGATTTTTCACATTTACTCTAGTAGGGAAACCAATTAGGCTTACCTCACAATCATTAACTATTTTCGAAATGTTATGTTTTGTACCTGTGGATAACTACACCAGCCAAGGATTATCATGTTTAAATTTTCCTAGTTTACATACATCAAAAATTTTAGGTGATACATAGCTCCAGCAAGCACCAAGATCAATAAGTATTGAAATAGAAGTGTTCAAGATATTACCTTCTAATTCAACCATGGTAGCCTAATGGTCTTCCTGTTGGCCAACCAAGGATGCATAAATTTATGGTTCCACCTATGTTATCTACCATTGGTTCTTCCTGCAAGTTGTGTGAGACCCCATTGGTCTTACTCTTATAGTTTTGAGCATAAGGAGGCCCTTGGCATTTCCATCATTTAATTTGCAGTGGGGAAACATTAGCTCCCACATTTCCAGCTAGCTTGTTAGATTTGGAGCTGGTACATATGGATTTGTACTTTATTTGTTGAAGTTCTTGCTGGATGGAAAGTTGTTGTTCTATTTTCTATACAGTGGTGGGTTAAAACCTAGTTTATGGTTATCTAAGAAGTTCTTAGACCTATCTCTGTTTTTGTTGAGGTTCTCTTTCCTTAGCTATCCGTGCTCATAGCAAATCCTAGATTTTTGTAAAGCGGTGTCAAATGTTTTAGGCATGTCAAATTCAATTTTCTCCCAAAAGTTGGGAGGAAGACATCCAAAAAAATGTTGTATTTTTTCTTTCCCATCCTTGATGTAAGGTGCATCATGCAACATATCCAAAAATATGCTAATAAAAGCATCCATAGTCATGGATCCCATACGAAACTCATGAAACTCTTTTGCTTTTCTGTCAAA
Organism: Pseudotsuga menziesii; assembly: GCA_001517045.1. Classification (NCBI taxonomy): domain Eukaryota; kingdom Viridiplantae; phylum Streptophyta; class Pinopsida; order Pinales; family Pinaceae; genus Pseudotsuga; species Pseudotsuga menziesii. The sequence goes on from LPNX010587415.1 coordinate 4,698, forward strand.
AAATCTTTCCAACATGTATTTTTCTTGGAAAATATTGTGGAAATTTCTCCACCTTATTTCTCTGAACTCATATTTCTTGGTATTATTCAAATCTCTCCACCATCTAGCTGCTTTGTCATTTAAGTTATATATGGCTAGAGGAACTTTCATCTTGCTAGAATAGTTATGAACTCGGAAATATTTTCTCATACCCAATAGCCACTCTTCATCTTTTTCTCCCATATTCATCCCCCCTGCATAGGTTGGGGATTATATTTTTCGGAACTCTCCCTCAAGATTGTCATCATTTCTCAATTTCTTTATGCATGGGGAAAGAGAATCATCACAAGAAAGACTGTGATAATGTCCTTCTAGAGGTTCATGGGTATGCTCTTCTTTTCCTTCTTCTCTCAGGCTGCTAGCTTGTTTATGATAAAATTCTTTCTTGAACCTATTTGTGGAATGAGTGGGTTTTCCCTACGGGCTTCCTCACATCATGTTTCACAACAATGCTTCATTAATTGCTTTTTGTTTATTTCTTTCATTTAGATTATCATCTATGAAACTTTACAGGTCTGTTTGGAGACTTTCTATGGTTTTCATCATATCAGAATTCAGTTCCACCACCAGTTCTGCTTCCTAGGTGGGGGTATTCAACTTTCTTTTCCAATTGTTATCTTCTTCAGTGTTCATGATCTGAACTATTCTTTTTAAAATCCCACAATTGCAAATTTTTCATAACAGGATAAATTTCTATTAGTTAAAAAAAATTAATTCATACTTTATTTTCCTTGCAACGAATGTATGGTACACCCATTTGGTCTCTTAGTGTTGAAATTGGGCACTGATACCACTTGTAATGTACCCAAAATTTGAAAAAAAAAATTACGGGATAACCATTTATTGCGTGAGCTCGACATTATTCAACTCTGTGGAATATATCGTACTTTGTTTATAGTGATGTAATGTTGTAAGATATTCTTACGTCCCACTTTCATATTTCCAGATGTGATTATTACTGTATTAATTACATTGTCTTGATGTTGATTACTATCTTGATCTATGCTTACACATTGATATGTATGTTAGTTATTTGATTATGTACTCATTGGTTATAAAGTTGATTACTATCATATACACAATCCTCACTTAACTTTGTTATTGAAAAAGGGGTGGAGTGGTGGGGCTGGTTTCCCTTGCAACCACCTGAGAGGTAATTATTTTCTACTTGTCACATTGGGCTTACTTAGTTCTTACGAACTAACGGATTTATTTCTTTGTCACGTGCAGGTGCACATGACGACAAAAACTACTTAGAGAAGCTGAACAAGTCCTATTGTTCATTCATCACTAAAGTTCCAATTGGGTGGCGAGGGACTTACAATCATATCCTAGTAGTTACTATAATTGTTATTAGTTGATAATCACACCAGGAGAGGTGTTTCACTAGACTATGTTGTTCGGATTACTTTTATTGTTTTTACAGATATGTTGATGGGGTTTTAATTACCATTGTAATTCATACTTACATGATTCATGTTTTATATGGTATCGATATGTTATAACTTGGTTCATGTGTTGATAAGGCATTTAACACTTGGGAGACTTGGTTTATGTCCTAACATGGTTTTGGTGTAATATTTGAAACCATACCATTTTCCCTTACATGGCATATGGCTAAACCTATGTATTCGATGCATAATTTACATGGCACATTGATTTAATACTTTGCTCTGTGTTTTAAAGGGTGATATAAACTATACAATGTGGGTTTCGGATTTGGTTGATGGAGGCCAGGGTGGCGACAGTAATGTGCATCAAAATGCGTGGGCCTCAAACTTAGGGATTAGGTCACCCATTGTTTTCGATCATTTACACTAGGGCTGTGTGAGCTCTGCCTTAGCACTGTGAGTTTATGAGGCTAGCTACGATGGAAGGTACGTATCCGTTCTAGTTTGGCATCGTTGTTTGTGTGTTTAGTTTGGTTTTTTATGTGTACTCCTCATCGTGGCATCTACTTTGTGTTGCAGGTTGCAGGGTGTGAATAAATCGTGGTTGTGGTTCGTGGTTAGCTCTGTGAGAAAAACCATACCCATTCGGGTAGTTCCTGTTGTGACAAGTTTTTCACTTGTTCCCTCATTTCCTTAGTTGTTGTAACAGAGTTAACACTCGTCATGGGTTTCAATGGCTCACTCTAGTTTCTAATGGTTATGTTTTGGGAAAGGGGTCTATATGTAATCTTAATAAGTAAAGCATCAGGGATGCATTAGGACTTTGAGTTTTTCTTGTTGGGGTTTAGATCCTTCGGGCCGAAACTTTAATGTATTCAGATTTTATTAATGGAAACTCTATGTGGAAAATGTGACTGGGTAACTCTCAACAGGCTCTACTTATTGTAAATTAAGTTTATATTATTGGAATTGGTGGCAGCACCATTGCTTACAATGGTGCAAGGCCGAGGTTAAACGACTGTGTAAATCCTTAATGGTTTGATAATGATTTTGTTTATGTATATAAACAATGATTGCATACTATGTTGATTTTGTAGTTATAATTCTTATTAATGGACTCTGTGGATTCACAATTAGTGTTTAAGTTTTTTATATGAAATCATTACTATTTTGTTGGCCTTTGGAGCCATGCCATGAAGGGCAATGGTGTTCCCCCCATTTACACTATGACTCTGTATTTAGATGAATGGATTAATGTTATTATATTTTAATTCATTTTTATGGTTTTGTTGTGTATTTAAAAATATAAGAGCCAACAGTGGGGATGACCCTTCGATTGGAAATCGTCATTGTTGGCATATCGTTGACAGGTTTTAATGGGTTTTATAATACTGTTTTAAGTTGTGTAAGAAAAGGGCCATAGCTTTAGATGGAACCCTTCAGTGGATGTTGTGGCTATTGACATAGCATTGGCAAGGTTGCGTTACTATTTAAATGATTTGTTAATGTATAGGGTCGAGGGCCATAGTTACATAGTTTATTTTCAAATAGGTATTTCGACGAGTGTGTATAGGTTAGATGTATTTTATTTACATCATGTGTATTTATATAACATGGCTTAAGTTAAAATGCTACAATGTTGGTAGAAAACTTAATAGTGAATAAAAGACTCAAGAGGAATCAATCGTGGGTCACTATGGATGTAAATGTTTATAAATGTAAGCGTTGGTTTTGGGCATGGAGCCTACACGAATCGAGCGTGTGATCTATTGGTTAATTTTAGTTAGTCATGTATATATATCGTTATGGTTGATTTTGTTATGAATGTAATTGATTTATTACGTTGGTAGTTTCTTTACTCAATGCTAGTTCATGGATGTAGTCGGTATAATAATATATATTTTGATTTAATGTGGATTCTTGTGTAGTTAAAGAATATGTTGTGGACCATTAAACGGTCTCGATATCTTGACTGTAGATTTGATTTATGGATTTATTTGCTTAATGGTTTAAACTTCGTTCATGGTAGAAATATATATAGACCCTCAGAGGTCTTCATTGGATTTTATTTTATCTTTATTAGATAATTATTCTCAAGTATAGAATAATGTGTTTATAGTATTGCTTAATTAGAATACGATTATGTTTATACTTAGTGTAATATAAATTATTTATTTACTAGGTTCTGTGTTCTATACCTTAGTTAATTGTAATTTATATTTATGTTTTGTTTATAACTTACCATGAATTAGGATTTTATTCCTATAAATAATTATTCTCGCAAGATGAAATCTACTAGTAGAATCTATAGGTAAAATAAACATATAGACCCTATGTAGAGCAATTTCTAGTTTTTAGGAAAATACATTTTTAAGATGTGAAATAAAATGTAGAAATACAATTGGAAAGACAACACCCTTAAATGCCTTCGAGACAGAAATACATCTAATCCTAGGGTTCAGAGATAATACATAAAATATTCTAAACTAGAAATAAATTGCACACATAGGGTTATAAAATTAACATAAACCCTTAATTATTCTATAACAAATTATAAGGAACAATGGAATGGAAAAAGAATTAAGAACCTCATACTTGTATGGTGAAGCTATTCCAATGGTTGAAAACATGCACACTCAATTACCCAGCATTAATAATTCATAGACACATCTCACGTGAGTATAGATGACCAATTGACTTGGGAACTACCACGCTCCATCCAACCATGACCCAGAACCATTCATGGTTATAATCTAGATACCCCCAAGCTGGTTCCAACATGCAAGTAGCTTAGAGATCCTAAGGTAAGGCTTCCCTAACTCGGATATCATGTCTGAATCATTTCTCCTTTTTTCTCTTAGGGAAATGTTCTCCAAGAACTCTCTTGAGAATAATTAAGGAGAATAATGAATCCAAAAAGATGGAAGAGATCCCCAAGCCTCTCTTTAGCTTGGGTCTTTATAGGGAAACTTTTCATTCAAAGGGGCAGTTAAATCAAGAATCATTTGATTTCTTGATTTAACCATTTTATTTAACTTAGGTACTTTTTAATATTTAAAACTTACCAGAACTTTTAAGTAGTTCCTATTTGGACTTTTGTAGGTATTCTACTATTTAATTATTTTTTAGTAATAATAATAATAAATAAAGTCTCTCTTTCTTTTCATACTTTTAATATTATTACTATGTTTAGTCTTATACATACCATGTATAATATATATATATATATATATATATATATATATATATATATATATATACTTGTTAACATTTGTCTTGAGGTATCATATAACATGATCTCTAAAGTTATGACACTTCTTTAATTAAGGCCGTTAGGTAGGTGGTTTGGTCTACTAGGCTAGGAAAATCTAAACATTCTTGCATCTTGGATTCCCTCATATAACATGGTAGTTCTTTAGTACTTGATGATATACAAAAATTCAATATTTCATTTAATCACTTGTAAATAAGTGAGATGAGATCAATAGTTTACTTGAGTCGTTTTCACTCAAAATCATTAATTCTTTTCATTAACTCCTAGCTCATCGCTAAAAAATAGGGAGTTACAAACTTAGTGTAACTCGAGAACTCCTCACTCAGCACTAATGCTAGGATGTACTTGTAGGATACACCTAGGGATAGAATGGCCAAGGGTCCGATGTTCCAGAGCTTATTCTCAACATCAACTTGGAAGTCTCTAGGGCTTATTCTCAACGCTTCCAATTTATATTTTCATATGCTTTAGAGCTTCATGCTCAACACAACATAAACACTTATGTGCTCGAGAGCTCCTCACTCAACACAAAACATCTCATCAACTATGTGCTTCAAGGTCAACACCCAACACAAAAAAACATATATATATATATATATATATATATATATATATATATATATATGCAATTGGATTACGCCCAATATATCAAACAAATCATGATGTTCATATCCAAAGAGTCTTTGACCGAGTATATCAAAATAAACATCAAAGTAACATCATAATCAATGGGACTCATGCCCATAAATGTTAGGTCCAAAATTAGGCATATTACAATGATTAGGAATTGACCCTCAATCAGTTGTTGGTTTTGATGTTTTTAATGTCAAGTGTTTCATTTCCATAAACATCCACAATTTTCTTCTTAGCGATGTTTCTTGTAACATGTCAATGGGAAAGTCTGTAGCTAGCACAAATTATATATTGCTTATGCAATTTGATAGCAAGTGATCCAAGTTTTGGAAAAGCTTATGAAGCATAGAATGTGGTTTAACATATGTTTTTATTAAATTGAACACAATTTCATTATAATATACTGTTTTAGTGGAAATAGACTATCGATTTTCCCTTGTAATTCTCTAATCTGATTATAGGAATGTCTTCTCTCACCATTGTAAGAATGCCATGAACCAAAACAATGGTAGGAAGTTGTATTGTTCAATGAATCTTCTCTCAGTAGGTGCTTCATGGAAGTATGTTTCTTGAATACATATGATGTCAGATTACATCAAACCATGGTCACTCGCAACACTTTCATTGTGCAAGCGCAAGGTTGCAAGATGTGGGTGTTGAGTGTACAAGTGATCAAATATTCAACACTTGGTATTGAATTTAGGCCATATTGAAATTGCTAACGACAATGTTTTTGTAATCTATCTATTTCAATAAATACTTTTGGGGAACGAGAGAAATTTGTTTCTTCTATCCTATTCAAAATATAAAGACAGTTGATGTCCTTGACACCAGACAAGGCTGTGTAAAAAAGCCCATGTTTTGTAACTCCTTTTGGATCAAATTCCATTTTTTTCGTTGTTACTCATTGTGATCTATGAATTGTGCATGCCCATGCTAGTTGAGAACGGAATTGCGTTCTCATTACATTAGTTCGACTTTCAGAATTTGTTTGCGTTGAGATTGGAATTGCGTTCTCATTACATTAGTTCGACTTTCAGAATTTGTCTGCGTTGTGACTCTTTTTATTGTTGTCCATTCATTTTAGATGGCATTTGTCAATAAATGTTGCATTTTTGTTCTTCCTTTCAAACTTATTTCTGTGTCTTATAATTCTATTCGAATAAGATAATCATTACTTTATGTATAATTGTCTAAACAAGCCTTTTGCACCATTAACCAACCCATCATCGATTGAGTAGTTCGCTACTATTACTTCAACAAGTATGTGTTTTTTCAGAGTTATCATATAAGGAAGCGGTGTTGATTTCAACATGTTTGTGTCTTTTTCAAGCAAGTCGACTTTTTCTATCATGAGCAACCAGGGAAATATATCTCTATATTGACAATTGTTAACATATTTGAATCATGTTGTTGCACGTGTTTGTTTCTGTAAAACTAGTATGGGAACATTGGATCCATTGGTGGTGTCTTGTAACAATGTTGGTTTAAGAAGTCAATGCCATTAGCCCCAAGGGTTAGCTCAATTGGTAAGACGTGCGCACACTCTCTCGGTTCGGGGGAGGTCACGGGTTCGAGCCTTGAGTCCTCTGGGTTAGGTCTTTTGCTAGGATGGCCGGCGGTTTACCACCTCTACCATCCACGAATGTGGGGAAGTATTGCTGGGTTTCCCATAGATCTTTCCATCTGAAAAAAAAGAAGTCAATGCCATTAAGAATTTGTGAACATGTTCTAATTCTATTAAATATATATGAATTCTTTGTCTTTTTTGTGTGACAATTGTTTTTAACTCATACAATTTGACATTGTCATACCAAAGCTATATGGAAATATTTGCTAGTGAAATTTTTGTTGTTCAAAACTTGAGGAATCGTGGACAGGTTGGGCTTGACAAAGATCTCCACGGAATATAACATAAAGTCCTCTAAAATCCTTTGTTGGAGTATGCATAAATTTGCTTAGTATCTTGTCAATATTATGTAGTATTCGAGAACCTATCAAAGAGGCTTTATTGATTAACAAGAGTCACAATTGTGCATACTCCTTTGTTAGCAGGTCAAGTGTATTGGAATTTAGAGGAATCGTGAGACTTCATTAATTAACAAGAGTCACAATCTCCTTTGTTAGCAGGTCAAGTGTATTGGAATTTAGAGGAATCGTGTTTAAAGATCCTAATGGTAATCTTAGAGCAGAATGGACAGTGACACCATCTACATTGTATGTATGCAACTTTTCTAGTAAATGCAATGATTGGGCCTTTTTTTTCAAAGGATTGCTGCTAATTTGTTTGTCATAATAGTACAAAAGCCCATGGAAAATTGTTTTTGTTGTATGGGTTTGGCATGTTCCTGCTCCTCTCTTTAAAAAAAATAAAAAAAAATAAATTTTATTATGAGGATCATTTTTCTTTTTGGTAACTATTTCTTTTGTTATTGATTATTGCTTAGGGTTTAGTGTTTTTCTAAGAACATGAAATTGATCTATCCATAGCAAGAATGGTTTCTCTACTAGTTTGTAAATGTCATTTTATCGTATTGGGTGGTTGTGAGCTTTATGCATAAGATCAATTTGAATATCATATTGTTCAAAAGACGACATTGTACAAAGTTTATTTGTCGATGAATTTGGCATAGACATGTTTTCAGATTTGAGTTCGAACATCTCAATTGTAGTGTCGACCTCACCCCGTTTTTTAGTTGTCTTTGCGACAAACTTGAGCTCAGTAATATCTACTATTTCCTTGTAAACCATAAATGATTGAAACCATGATTTGAAATTTTTTTTGAGAGAGATGTATTTGTCTCTATGTGGTAGATACAAAATCAGTTTTTCTCTAAAATAGTTTCCGAGGTCTTTTTCTCCGTTATCGCGTATATAATGTATGATACATGTTCTATTTCTTTTTATTGTGGTTGCATGAAGGGATGAATAAGAATATGCATATTCTGCCAAAGAAATAATTTCAATATCAGCAGGGCGTATGATGTATTTGTCCAAAACAGAAGCAAAGACGATGTCCTCTGATTCATCAAGCTCTTGCTGCAACAACAACAACGAAGGTCCTTTTAAAAGAAATGTTCTTTTTATCGTATGGTGCAAGGTTTATGAACATTGTTTTTTCTTGAACTAAAAGGATATGAAGGGAAAACATGGGATGCTTTTCTAGAGGAAATTTGTTACATATTTAGAAAAGCATTTCCAATTTTGGGTATGGTTTCAATTTTACCATCATTATTGGTAAGACATTGTTCTCTGATTTTTTTTAAGGAAGATGTCATGATTCAATCTATTTTGGTTATGTACAAGATGACATATTTTGTAGTTGCAAAGGCATCAAACACAAATTGTGCATTTTTGTTTGCTTTTCATAAGCCTGGTATTGACTTTGAAAATGTGTTTATCCAAGTGTTAGAAGGCTTTTTTCTTTGGATTGGGTGGGATGATCAAGAAAAGAAATTAATGGGAAGTTGAATCTACAGTTAGAGTGCAAATATTTTTTACAATTTTTTGTGTGATGATGTGTCTAAGAATTTACAACATTTTCATTAAGTAAAGATGAATATGTGGAAAGATATCAATCAACAAAACAAGTTATTTCGTCTTTACGGTTTTTCTCATAGACTGGTAGCAACTGATGTTCATGTTCATTATCTCTTTGTTGAAATTCTATTGTAAAAAAGAAGTCTTGAACTTTTCCAAATATTACTTTATTTTTTTGAATCAATAACTTCAACATTGGAATTATGTGTCTATAATAACGACTACAAATGACTAGATGTCTTCTGCTTCAATTGTCTAGTTAGAAAAATTGTATATTGCAATTGTTCTTCTGTTTTTTTTCAACTTTTAGCAATGCATTGCATAAAAGGATCCAAAGATATTATGCACTTGTAAATGTAACAAAAAGGGTTGGAGGAACAATTTGTCTTATCATTGAAAAAAAAATCAGGTTTTCATAGTAATCATGTCATGTTCTTATTTCTTTGAATGAACGGTATGCAATGGGAGAGTAAAGAATATTTTCAAGGACGGTTTTTAATATGACATCGTTTGCTAGAAGTTTCTTTCCTTTTAACCCACCAATACGAATTTATATCCAAGGCATATTGGATATTTGCTTTATGACTACTTTAACTACGTTGAAGAATATGTTTGTGCCATCTCAAATCTGTTCTTTCATGTTCCAACTCCCATTTTGATATTTGTTGATAGGAAAAGTGGTCAAAGATGTTATTTGGTCTATTAAATCCATAAAAAATGGTAGGGAAATTTAACTCCTCCCTATATTTGTCTTAGAAAATGATCAATAGATGAAACTACTTTGAAGGTGCAATCTCAATGATGTGTTTCTTAAATCATATAGCAATAAGGTATCTATAACATTCTCCAAAGTGCAAACATTTAAATTGGTGATTTTATTTATTTTGTTGTTTAATAAAATTGGCACTATGAGAAATCTGCCAATAAGTCCTAGAAGGACTAATGCAATAAAAATTTATGGTTTAACTTTGATATGAATAAAGGGGAAAAACCATGTTAAATGAGGAGATTATGCATGAAACAGTAAGGGAAAAGTAAGGGTTAACCTCAGAGAAGATGAAACAAGTGTCAAAAGTGCATTTATGGCACTAGACACAGCCAAAAAATCAAGGATTTTGCTAGCTACAAAACTTCCATGAGGAATTGGCTCCTAGTGGAAAGGTCTATGCAAAACAAACTATATAAGGAAAGCAGATGAGGGAGGAACGACGCTGCTTAGTATGTTTGGAAAGAGGCTCTTGATGTGTGAGCACACTGTGTTAGGAAGGTCATTTCTGAGAAGCTGAGATCTGAAACTGAGGTTGATTGTCGCTACTATTGGCATGCATGATTTAGCTCAAGAGTGATAATGGGAAGGGGGTAGAGATGAACCTAATATACAGTTGGGAGGAAGGTGGATGTCCGTGCCACATTCGATCATAAATCTACCGGTTCTATTTTTGTATTGATTATATATATATATATGTGTGTGTGTGTGTGTGTGGGCATGTGTCTTTCTACTTCCAAGTATATTTATGATTTTGTGTTGAAAATCATTTCATGAATTTTAAATTTTAACACAAACAGTTGCCATGATACTAATTTTTAAGTTTTGAATAGATAAAGTTTCCAGCTAGGTCATATTCTTCCATAGTTCCTTATTGAGAGAAATAATAGAGATGTAGTGCTTGTTATAGAATTGTGTAATTATATGTTTGATGGATATATTACAGGAATTTTATAATTAATTACAACTTCTCATGTGGGGATATTAATCTTTAAATTGACAAAGTTTTGTGCCCCGAAACCTAGCCTCTTGGATTTATCCTTATTTACTAAGTTGAATATATTTGGATATTCTATATTTCACTCCTATACAAGGACCCACAATAGCCTATATGTGTTGGAGTATCGGTACAACTTCCACATGTTATAACCCATGCATACCTTTGGGAATATAAAACAAGTCGACTCCTAGTGATAGGGCGGGCCTTGTGCAGGGTTTCAAATGCTCATCAACATCTGCAGGTTTTGGTGTAACCACAAACCTTAAAATATGAAAATTTTTATGTTTAATAAAATTTTATTTTTATTGTAAAAACAGTAGGTTAAATATGTCTTTTTGAAAAGTAATCTGGTTATTTAAATTAAATCAGGTGACTGGGTATGTTTTTAACCTATAGGGTTCATAAAAAGGGGATTTCCCTACAGCATTAGAAAACCTTATTATATTGACCCCTTAGCTTCATGAAAGAAGAGTTATATGTTTTTCTGTAATGATACAAATCACAATATTACCTTTTCCATGTTAATCTTAACATAGCAAAACTATGGTTTCTTGTCCAAAATATTACAATCAAGTGAATCAATAAATTATGGCTACGAGTGTTGTAGAGTTCGCAAGATATGATATATGTTTTCGACCCTAAAATTTAGGTTTTTCATCGAAATCGTGTATGTTCTTTAAACCCTAAAGGATAGGTCGATGTTCTTCTTAATTTTGGGTTGCAGTTTTGTTTAAGTGAGCTACACGATGGATTGATATTGATTTGGTCGGTTCGTAGTTTCTTCAGTACACTGGAGAGTCGACATTCACGCAGGGTTGTGTATAGATCTCCAAGTAAATTTAATAAGGGAAACGTTACCTAAGAACTACCAGTTAGTAAAGATATAAACAACATCGTGGCGATATAAATGTTTTTTTTGACAACAGAAATTAAAACAAAAGTTAATATGCTACTAGTTAAAAATCACGGGATCTAACTACAGTTACAGTAAAACAGAGAAGCATTCCACATTCCGGAATCATAACCGAATAAAGTATATAGTATAACCATTAACGCACTTAATATTTTATTTCAAGTCTTTTCAGAACAGTTAAAAAGATACATTACTTCTATTAAAAGCTACAGCACGGGTACTTCGACATTGTCAAGTTGTAAGGTTTGTCCTTACACTAAAACCTGCAGGTGGGAGGGTTATACCATGTGGAGGTTGTACCCATACTCCAACACCCCACATCTGACCTATATAGGGGAATTGAACCTGAAACTTATGCTTTGATATTCCCTATCAGGCCAAGTAACCATTAATCTACTTGTTTTTTATATTCCTAGAGGTGTCACTGTTATACCATATAGAGATTGTACCAATACTCCAACACAAATTAAGAAACCATAGATGCAAATGCTCTGCACTATTAACGTTATCCACACTAACAAAATTGTAATCCAAGATAGGACCGTAACTTAAGTTTGACAACAGGAGTATATATATATAATCACACGATGAGGCATCAATCTTTACAAAACAAGCTAATTGTTTATACATACGAACCTACTTTAAATAGTTATCAATTTACAGTCCAAATACCATGTTGGAGTCGGTATTTGTCTACTACTAAATACATTTTATATATGGGATAATATATTCCACGGAGTTTTAAAACAAAGGATTCCAGGAATCAAGGTCGACAACCATCTTATCTACGGTGTTCCCTTAACATAGGAAGCCATCTAAACCAAACGAGAGAGGAATACCAGCATTAAGTTCTTCCAAAATACCCATGAAGATCACAGCTTCCTCGCAGACTCAACCTTGGGTCTGTTATGTTGTCGAGCCCCTTAACAGCAAAGTAAGGAAGATAGTGTCGGTCATTTTACTGCTTACCCGGATGTAACTAGAGCAGGCATGTGTATTGGGAAAACTTCGTTCACGACCTGCGAATAACAACAAGCATCGTTAAATACTACATTGTTATTTTCCTTCGAGAATTGTAAATAGTTAATCTTGTATTAACAAAGCTCACGAGTACCTTTAAATAACGCCAGGAAGCCTCAACAGATCGCGCCTACAAGGAATTCAAACCAAGAATGTGAAGGTCGGCAACAGAGGTTGAGCCTCTCCGACTTATTCTAAACGGTAAGATTTGGAGTAAATTTTGCTTCTTTCTTCAACCTCCCGAGGGTCGGCCTTAACCCGAGAGCCGAAACCATAAGGAGCATTACAACGCAAATGACCAGCTCTGGAAGCGTGCTTTCCTCTAAATGAAGAGTGATTCGAAAAGTTCCATAGAATTGAATGGAAGTGACGATGAGCTAGTACAGTTATAGGGATTGGGCCTTTTGGAGGAGCCAAAGGTTAGCATATGCATGTTGCGACATAATTTCATAATTAAACATTAAAAATGAAGGTTGGCGCCAAGTAATGTTATGACTCTTTACAAGGCCTTGTAACAACTTACTAAGGTTTAGGTTCTGAATAGTTATAGCACTGTTTCCAAGGATGATACCTCGGATCATCCCTTTAAATGAATTCCTGTTGTGTGGGTTACCTTGATACATGTAACAAGGTCGGGTGAATGGATAACAGTTCAAGCAACAAACTGAACCTTAGGTTTTATACGAGTATAGCGTAGATAAGGGTTTTAACCTTATCGTATCTGCACACAATTGGTAAAACGTTAGTATTAAATGGTGTATGTTAATGAAAGACACTACAGTGAACAAATGATAGAATATGGTGTATATTAAGTAAAGAAATTAGAGTGAACAAATAGTAATATATGATGTATATTAAAGAAATTAGTTATAATGGATAAATAGTAATATTGGGTGTATTATAAGAAAATCCCTTGCTTGGAACAAATAGTAATATATGATGTACATCAAGGAATTTCTTGCAAAGGAACAATTAATGGCAAGTAATACATGGTAAAAATAAAAGTAGTTATACCTGCACATTTTTGGAACATCCTAGGTTGGTAACCAACCTATTATGGTGAATTTGAAAGCCCTTTTTGTATGGAAAGTGTCAAAATAAAGTTGAAAGCATTAGCCGGAGCTAAGTAAGCAGTAAAACAAACACTATAAACTTTACTTTAATGAAATAAGAATCATGAAACACGTCTTATCTTTTGATCTTAAATGAAAAAATATCAACTATAAAACCTCACACAAAACTGTAAGCCATTTTTATTATAGTTTTATAGGTGACATAAATTAAAGACAGAACGGATTTTTTTTTATGGGTATTTCACATATGGTATCAGAGCCACAGCTCTTTTTGGGAACATCTAGTTTCTGCCGAAACATAGAAACATTATTCTAACAATAAAAAAAAAATGGAATGTTTTGTATACATGCAAAATTGCTCTATTCGAGGTTAGAGTAATGGCTTCACGGAATGAAATTGAGGATTAACTTGAAGAAGATGTATCAACACCACATTCAACAAAACCACACAAAGAAGATTCCGAATCTATTCAAGTACTAGAAACAATGAGGAATTTGATCATGGAAATATAGAGTTTTAAAGCTCACAATGAGTAGCTGAAGAAGGCCCAAGAAAAACAACAGGAAATTAATGAGATATTACTACAAAGTTTACATGAAAAAATAATGGAAAAGAACAACGAATAGATACCAAGAGGGACACAATAATTGGGGACAGTTTCGAAAGAAAAGGAAGCTCCTTCAATGAAACTAAAAGAATTGAACGGTCGCACGAAGTTGGTTCCATTTTTTGGTGCCACTTAGGAAATCAGAAACGCACTTCTGAAGTGCAAATCAAGAACGCATATGCATTATTGATGGTACGTTCGAAATAACCTGAGCCCAAACACAAGGCTAAGGTTCTTGGAAATGTATCACATATGCGATATATCGCTTATGCGATATGCAACATTTACAAAACAAATATGCGATATATCGCAAGTGCGAACACACTTGCGATATATCGCATATGCGTTTTGTATTGTCTTGATTATGACTTATTTGATACTAAATTTTATTTGTTAAGAAGTATGGGAAAATTGTTTCTTCCTTAACAACCCTACTAAGAAAATAATGCCTTCCTATGAACTAAGTGTGTTGAGAGATCCTTTTTACTCTTAAAGGATTCCATGTGTACAAATTCCTAAATTTTACACAAGTATATTGTTTGAGAATGCGATACTTTGGGAAAAAAAATATAACATATTTTAACAAAAGGACATCCCCTTCTCTTCACTAACAAATAATTCGGTAATAATAATTTGAAAAAGAACACATATGACAAAGAGATGTTGGCCATCATTAAAGCTATTAATTCTCAATGTTCATAAATGATTAAGTATTTTTTTCTATATAAATATTTATGATCATTGTTTGAAGTGTTTCTTGTAGGCATAATCATTCCTAGAGAAATAGAATGGGTTACTAAGATGCTTGGTATGATTATTGTATCATGTATAGAAAACGTAAAGAGAATGTAGTAGAAGATTTTTTTATATGAAAAGAGAGTGAGATAGATTCCTATACCATCCCATGATTATTGAATAAAATTCCTTTGTCAACTACATAGTTTTTATTTTATTTGGGAAACTACTTCTTCCACGCGGATTATTCTTTGGGCATGCAGTCACATTGTTCTAATAGTTTACCCATGATCGAAATGAGAAATGGAAAAATATGGTATGCTTTCCCTTTCACTTGAATTATTAACTTCGAGATACTAGTGAATGTGTGTACTTTGGTCACACACATCGCTACTAGATATTCATGACAATATGGTCAATTGGATTGCAAATTCCAACTAAGAATTGAAAGCATGAATTGGAGTGTAAAATTCAACAAATGAATTGAGAACCAATGACATGCTCGTTCAATGCATCCAAAACATTCCAAAACAATCTAATAAACGTAAGTAATCAATTTGGTTGCATAATACGTTTAAGCGCTAAGGAAAATTCTACTATAATAAACGTAAATAATCAATTTGGTTACATAATACGTTGAAGAGCTAAGGAAAATTTTGCTAACCCATAATTCAAAAATTAGTTCTAGGATGTTAAATAAGTATGGGAAGAAACAATTTTCCCATACTTCTTAACAAATAAAATTTAGTATCATATTTAAGTCATAATCAAGACAATATTCATGGATTTTCAATTAGTATATCCTAAAAAAGTTCCCTTTTTAAATGGAATTGATTATGCACCATGGAGCATAAGAATAGAGGCATATATGCAAGTTTTTGAGCTTGAAATTTGGAGTGTAGTTGATAATGGATACACAAATCCAAAGAATCAACCAAAAGGTTCAATAACAAATAATCTACACAAAAACAATCCAAAGAAAATGAATGCAATTTTGAATGGCCTATCATATTATGAGAAGAACAAAATGGGACAATGGAATTAAACTACATAGCTCTGGCAGAATATATACTATCTTTATTCAAAAGAAACTCTCTCAATAAAATGAGATACAACCCAAAACAACTGATCAAGCCATTGAGAGAAAAAGCAAAGTATCCAAAGATAAAGAAGACTTTGAAACCGAAGAATAAGTATATATAGAGGAAGAACTTATTAGTTCTCTATGTGAACTAAGGAAAGATGAAAGAGAAAACTAATCATTAATGGAGCAATTGCAAAAGTGCCAATTTCAAAAATAATACACTAAAATCAACACAAATGCCTTTAAAATCCCTAATTGAAATGAATACACCATCATTCAATGGAAGCATAATCATCCAAGGTATGATAGAAGCAAGCACAAGAGGGATACACTTCCCATGAGACAACATACACTTAGTTAAAAAGTTCCTTACTTTTCAATATCGCATATGCGATATATATCACAAGTGCGATATATCGCATATGGGATATATCGCACATGCGATATTCAAAAGCAAAAAAAAAAAAAAAATAGAGGTTGTAGGCCCCTCAAATCTCATTTTCAAAGGATTGGGACAACGAAAAACCGCAGGACTGAAATAGCACAAGTGCGATTCGCATTTTACCTTTTCAAGGTTGAGGTCGAGGTCGAGTTCGAGGTGGATTGCTCCAATGGGAGGTAAATGCTAGTTCAATCCTTTTCATTTAGCCTTCCATTCTTTAATTTTTTTCATAATTTCGTTGTTTTTATAATTATTTTGAACAAATTTAAAAAAATAATTGAATGTGAACAATCAAATAATGATTCTAAGTAAAATAACTTGCAATTTTTTGTTTAAATCTTAACAGACAACACAAATGAACTACAGAATGTGGAAAGCCCACCCTCTAATAACCCACAAGAACCTAACCAAAAACCAAACCCAAACCCGGAGGGGGAACAAGATAGAAACACACAGATTATTGCACGTTTGGCATCATTGAGGCACCTTAGCTCATCTATTAGAGGGGAGGGTTGTTTGAGAGATTCTTTAGCTGATGCCTTGGACATAATAACAAACACAGTTTTCGATGCCCAAGGAGCTCTGTACAACATTACCTCGTACAGAGAATCTAGGAGGAAATACTACTCCGATGGATTGACTCATAAAGACATCAAATCCCTTAAAATTACAAAAGACCAATTATTTTCATTATTTCGGGACCCTAGCACCGGATTGGTTCCACCCACCAGTTAAACACACATTTCCATAGACTGGTGCATTGAACCAAATATAAAGGCTAATTGGATGGATCGTTGGTATATGGTCTTCGATGAAGACCCCCATGGGAATAAGGACATCCCATTTTATTTCCTTAGGAAGTTGTATGCAGAATTCATCCTAAGGAAACATGTTAACTACTTTGATCTCTTAGGAAACCAGGGTGTTGGTCATGGGATGCCCCAAGATAGGGAAGGAGCCAGGAAAGATCCCAATCGTGTGCCATGCCCACCATGCACACCAAAACCCCCTCGGGTATATCCTCCTATAGGTCCTGTCATTGAGTATACACAGGAGGCATTACTTGACTTGGCAGAGATATTGCTTGAGCATGGGACTGATGTCCAAGGCAATGTAGAACAAGGGGTTGGCACTTCTACGGCGGGCCCATTTACAGATCATAGAGGAGATGTAGAGCCTTCAGAGCGTCGTGTTACTCCACACCCTTGCACATCGTGTGGAGGAATATGCTATGGCCCTGCATCCAACTTCCAAGATGATGGATTACTTTGCTTTGTACATAAAACTCATTATTTTAATATTATATTTTGTTTCATGTCAAAATCTTCAATTGTTTCGCACTTTATTTCTATTTAATTATCTAACAATTTATGTGAACAAATATACAGCTGGTGTCCCATGGCACACCACAGTCGCATAGTTCGTCGATCAATGTTGAGAACATTGATGCGGTTATCAATATTGCTTTTGGGTTTGGTTCTTCACCAATAGGGGTAAGAACTTTACTTGTTAATTTGTCAACTTTATTTATATATTTATAGTATCGATTGTAATGTATTCAATATGTATCCTAATTTTGATACTTGACATGTTTTGTGCAGGTTCCCCAGGAAGAGTATATTTTCTCACAGCCTATTCCCTCTCATGCAGAGGTAGATTCACAAACACAGGTATTATTTGAAATATGCTTTTAATTATATATATGCTTTTAATTATGTTTCGCTTTGTTTGAAAAAATCATTTTGTAACTTACATATCGCTTTGACATATGTTACTTTATGTAGGAACCTGTTGTGACAGTGGTGCTTGAAGAGCACCAAAGTGAGGTTGTTGTCAACCCACCTCTTCCCCCCAAACAGGTATGTATGTTTCGCTTTCTTTGGTAGTTAATAATTTTCCCTCCAGGTAGTATATATGTCTCTGATTCACTATTTTATATGAAATTGACATATATATGCTACTTTACTTGCAAGTCCCTAGTGAGGCACCGATGCGTAAAGAGCACCAAACTGGTGGCCCACCTTTGGCGAGCCAGCAGGTATGTTTATGTAGATCGCTTTCTTTGTACATTTGTGTACATATCTTGATCAAGTAACATTCAATATGTATCCTAATTTTGATATGTAACATGTTTTATGCAGGTTGCCCATGATGAGTATATTGTCTCGCAGCCTATTCCCTCTCATGCAGAGGTAGATTCGCAGACACATGTATTATTTGAAATATGCTTTTAATTATATTTCGCTTTGTTTGGAAAAATCATTTTGTAACTTACATATCGCTTTGACATATGTTACTTTATGTAGGAACCTGTTGTGACAGTGGTGCTTGAAGAGCACCAAAGCGAGGTTGTTTTCAACCCACCTCTTCCCCCAACACAGGTACATGTACATGTTTCGCTTTCTTTGGTAGTTCATCATTTTCCTTCCAAATAGTATATATGTCTCTGATTCACTATTTTATATGAAATTGACATATATATATGCTACTTTATATGTAGGACCCTAGTGAGGCACCGGTACGTGAAGAGCACCAAGCCGGTGGCCCACCTTTAACGAGCCAGTAGGTATGTTTATGTCTAGATCTCTTTCTTTGTACGTTTGTGTACATATATTTCTCTGATTTGGTGCTTGAAGAAACCCAAATTGGTGACCCTCTCCCCCCCAAGGTACATGTATAAGTTTTTTGACATTGGCATATATATATATATATATATATATATATGCAGCCTAATAGTGATCAAGTGGTGTAAGAAGAGCACCCAATCAGGGTCGATGTTAGTGAGGCACCAGGACCCATGATTACTTAATCACGTACAGTAAGTAAAAATGTTATTTTGGTTTCAAGGAATTTGAACAAATGTATATAGAATTTTGAAAGGTTTGTAAATTAACTTACAAATGTTGGTTTTTCTGCAGTCTCCACTGATGAGACCTATCCCTCTTGTTCAGTGATGGGGATCACCAGTGAGCAGTCACAAAAGAAAGCTACACTTCTCTGAAGACTCTGGCAGTGGCAACAAAACAGGGGATAACTAGAAAAAATGTATAGGGGGCATACATAGATGTATCTTTTTGTTCATATGTGTACACACATATGTACTTTTTGATCCACTATTTTGTATTATGGCCATGTGGCATGGCAATTTTTGTACAACATTATTGCTGTACATATATAATATAAAGCAAGGTTCAAATTTATACATATATATGGTTGACTTGATCTTGGAACATGATATCATGGTTGACTTGGTCTTGGAACATGATATGTGTGGATGACCTATGTGATATAATGATATGTGTGGTTCATGCATGTGTGCTAACTTAAATGAATTTCCAATACTTAAAGGAAGAATTTAAACGACTCATCAACTTTTTAACATCATACAATTCTAACATATAATAGCATATACCCTAATTTACACACAGTAACACACACTAACATACTCTACAATTCTAACATGTACACAATAACATACTCTACATCACCCTACGACACTAACATCATACCATACTATGATACAATAACATGTACCATAACATAACATACTAGTTCAATATGTACCATTATCTAACTCAACCAAAATAGTGAAATATATACATTGATATTACATGTCACCTTTATTTGAATCACAAGGAAGAAACCAAATAGGGCCCTTCAATTATCTCTTCGAACTCCATATCTTCCAGAATTTGACTTGCTTAAGGAAGAGAATCAACAATAATGTTTAGTTCCCAAAAACATGCTGAAAATAAATGTACTAAAGAGTAGCAGTATTTGACAATTAGGTCTTGTTTAACATCCAATTTATAGTGAGATCCTAGTCAACAAAAACCTAGAGAGTTTTTGCATCACCATTGAAAGCACATTTTATCAAGAGCATTGAGGCCATTAATTATCCAAAGTTGTGTGTTCCAATGCAAGCTCCAACTTTATACTTACTAACATGGATATATATCATTTAGAAAAATAAGATGCCCTGTGATACTAAAATCCGGATCACTTTGATATTCACCATCAAGGAAACCCATGACTTTGATATGTAAGATACCATGGGAAAAGAATTAGATGTACATGTGTTTAGTGTACTTTTTGAGACATGTGTGTTTAGTGTTTAGTTGGTGCATGCAATTATCAAGGTGATCATGTGTTTGTAGTTCACTCTCCTAACTTCCATGATTTCTCACCAAACCCTAGTTGGACATCTCATACCTTGTCTTAACCCTAGTTGGAGCATGCCACAATAATGTTTAGTTCCCAATAATGTTGGTGCATGCAAGTATTGGTGATCTCATGTGTTTGTAGTTGACTCTCCTAACTTGCATGATTGCTCACCAAACCTTAGTTGGACATCTCATACCTTGTCTTGACCCTAGTTGGAGCATGCCACAATAATGTTTAGTTCCCAATAACATGCTGAAAATAAATGTACTAAAGAGTAGCAGTATTTGGTCCAATTAGGTCTTTTTTAACATCCAATTTATAGTGAGATCCTAGTCAACAAAAACATAGAGAGTTTTTACACCATCATTGAAAGAACATTTTATCAAGAGCATTGAGCCCATTAATTATCCAAAGTTGTGTGTTCCAATGCCAGCTCCAACTTTATACTTACTGACATGCATATATCATTTAGAAAAATAAGATGCCTTATGATACTAAAATTCAGATCACTTTGATATGCACCATCAAGGAAACCCATGACTTTGATATCTAAGCTACCACGGGAAAAGAATTATATGTACATGTGTTTAGTGTACTTTTTGAGACATGTGTGTTTACTGTTTAGTTGGTGCATGTAAGTATCAAGGTGATCATGTGTTTGTAGTTCACTCTCCTAACTTGCATGATTGCTCACCAAACCCTAGTTGGACATATCATACCTTGTCTTGACCCTAGTTGGAGCATGACAGAATAATGTTTAGTTCCCAATAATGTTGGTCCATGCAAGTATTGGTGATCTCATGTGTTTCTAGTTGACTCTCACAACTTGCGTGATTGCTCACCAAACCCTAGTTGGACATCTCATACCTTGTCTTGAACCTAGTTGGAGCATTCCACAATAATGTTTAGTTCCCAATAAAGTTGGTGCATGCAAGTATTGGTGATCTCATGTGTTTGTAGTTGACTCTCCTAACTTGCATGATTGCTCACCAAACCCTAGTTGGACATCTCATACCTTGTCTTGACCCTAGTTGGAGCATGCACAACTTGGTGACTCATGAAACCCTAGTTGGTGCATGCAAGTATTGGTGATCTCATGTGTTTGTAGTTGACTCTCCTAACTTGCATGATTGCTCACCAAACCATAGTTGGACATCTATGACCTTGTCTTGACCCTAGTTGGAGCATGCAAGTATTGGTGATCATGTGTTTGTTGTTCACTCTCCTAACTTGCATGATTACGCATCAAACCCTAGTTGGACATCTCATACCTTGTCTTGACCCTAATTGGAGCATGCACAACTTGGTGACTCATGAAAGCCTAGTTGGTGCATGCAAGTATTAGTGATCATTTGCTTCTAGTTCACTCTCCTAACTTGCATGATTGCACACCAAACCCTAGTTGGAAATATCATATCTTGTCTTGACCCTAATTGGAGCATGCACAACTTGGTGACTCATGAAACCCTAGTTGGTGCATGCAAGTATTGGTGATCTCATGTGTTTGTAGTTGACTCGATCCTAACTTGCATGATTGCTCACCAAACCCTAGTTGGACATCTCATACCTTGTCTTGACCCTAGTTGGAGCATGCGACAATAATGTTTAGTTCCCAATAACATGCTGAAAATAAATGTACTAAAGAGTAGCAGTATTTGGTCCAATTAGGTCTTGTTTAACATCCAATTTATAGTGAGATCCTAGTCAACAAAAACCTAGAGAGTTTTTACACCATCATTGAAAGAACATTTTATCAAGAGCATTGATGCCATTAATTATCCAAAGTTGTGTGTTCCAATGCCAGCTCCAACTTTATACTTACTAACATGCATATATCATTTAGAAAAATAAGATGCCCTGTGATACTAAAATTCGGATCACTTTGATATGCACCATCAAGGAAACCCATGAATTTGATATGTAAGCTACCATGGGAAAAGAATTAGATTTACATGTGTTTAGTGTACTTTTTGAGACAATGCTTGAATAAGAGATTAATTCTTGAACAAAAGAATGGTTGTTTCCTCAAGTAGAACTCATAACTAAGTTCCTCCCTAGCCAAATCCTCCATATGACTATGTACAAATAATTAATTTATGACAATTTTGAGTTCTCTTTTTCCATACCAATTCCACTAACAATCATAATAAAAGCACATCTCATACCTTGTTCTGTCTCATAAAGCACATCTCATGACTTGCATGATTACGCACCAAACCCTAGTTGGACATCTCATACCTTGTCTCAAGACCCTAATTCCAGAGCATGCAACTTGGTGACTCATGAAAGACTAGTTGGTGTGCATGCAAGTATTGGTGATCATGTGTTTCTAGTTCACTCTCCTAACTTGCATAATTGCTCTCCAAACCTGAGTTGGACATAAAATAACTTGTCTTGACCCTAGTTGGAGCATGCAAAATGGTGACTCATGAAATCCTAGTTGGTGCATGCAAGAATTGGTGATCATGTGTTTCTAGTTCCCTCTCCTAATTAAATTTATATATATTAAACTAAAAACATCAAGAAATGTAAATTTCAACAACTCGAGACCTTGTTATTTTCCGAACTATATTTGGTGGTGTCTAAAGACACCATTCTTGGTGCCTTCAATGTACTGTAGATGGTGTTTGTATCCTAGGCACATGAAAGGATAGACATTAGTAACATCATAAGAAAGAAAAGAGAACCCAATTAAAATGTGCAAACATGGTTTAAATAACGCACGTGACAATGCACTCATACAAGTAGGCCATCCGGATCATCTTTGGTGCCGATAGTGTCCATCAATATTTCATGCTCTATATGAGGTAGCAAGTATCATACATGTGACCTATTTTTTTGAGCAAGTGTGTGGAGCCTGATGTTTGTACCAACTACTAGGTTGGTGAAGTGGTATACAATAGCTCCTGGTCTATAATCCTGATATACATACCCACCCTTCCTTTCTGTTGTGCTGTAAGTTTCAAGTACTACCCTTTTATTACCATCGATCCGGTTGGGAATTCAATATTTTCATCATCTGTAATAGGTTCTAGAAGGGTTTGTTTCCCCTCTAAGCAATGTGCCAACCAATAGTTAGAACCCCATTCATTATTTTTTGGGGCAACCATTGCATATATCTGACTTGTGAAAGGAAATAGGTCGAGTTAACAATACATTTCATAAATAAGGTCTTGCATTTCTAATTTCTACATAAATTAAATTATACAAAGGTTGAGTAAACAATACATAAATACATTTTCTTATTTAGGTACTACTCATGTACCTGCTTGTATGAGATCCGATATGTGATCATAGTCTCTAGAAATATGTGTCTGATCATCTTCCAAATGGTCTATTTCATTGCCCCCATTGAAATTGGTGCCAAGTGTCACTCGATCCCATGTATCAATGGTATAAGTATGCTCACAATCATCCCATTCACCGATGCTACAGGAACTGTAAAAGAAAGCCTTCAATCTTGTCCAAATTTGTAGGGCCGAGTTGTCTGAGCTTCTAATTGAATGAAACTGTCGAGTTCCATGCACTGTGTTCACCCGAGGTGTTTGTGATTGGTCCACATTTGTAACCTCCCAGAATATTCTTCTCACTAAGTGTTTCCTTGTTGCTTGTTCTCCCATGATAGATGCACACCATTGGACTATAGATGTAGTGTATCGAAGGCGAGCACCTGTAAACTTCATCTCTTCCCTTCGGAGGGAAGTTTTAATGCATGCACTAGCACCATCGTGCTCTCCTTTTCCATGACCAGTTTCAAAGTAGTTCCATACATGTGGCACCTTGTATTTTAGGTGCAACAAACACAACCATTCAAATACACGTGCATTCTTGAACTGTCCAGCACAACCATTTGACCAAATGAAATGACGATAAAATGGTATATCCATAGCTGTCACGTGGTCATAGAATAATTTAAAGCAATGTTGCATGTAATGGATGTCATGGGTTCGGTCATCACTTATGTAGAAGTGACTTTCTTTCAGTATCACACGTTTCTCTTCACTGCTATCTTGCCCATGTCGATACGTGATATGCACCATTACACTCACCTGCTTTGAGTGATAGTATTGACTTTGAATTTCGTTTTGTGGTTGTAGGGTGTACTTTTCAGCAAAGTCAACCACTGATAGTATTGTTCCGAGAGGGAAGGTGTCCCAGCATATTCTGAATTGCTCATCTTGCCACCGTTCCATATCGACATGTTGAATGTACTGTTGGATATTTCCACGAAATTCTAGAATAAAATCACATACTCGAACCTGGTACATGAATATTAATATGTCAATAAACCACATAAAAAAATGTGTGTGTACACATGAATATTAATTTGACAATATTCAAGAATTTACCTGTGAAGTCACCAATTTAATCTTCCTGCTTTCTTTCCCATCATTTAGTTGATATGTCTCATACTGATAGTTCTGCTTCTCAACAATTGCATTCCCGAATGCTTGATCTTCACTTTCATGGATGCAATCAGACCATAAGGATAGCCCACCACAATTGTTGCAAGAACCGTCTACACATTGTTTTAAGTAATGTGTCTGCCCATCTTGCCTCAGAAACATGATGCTATGGATGAAATCTCTGGATGACATTGGTGGTACTGTACTTGAGCATTCCTGCACATGGTTAGAATGCAAAAAAAAACGTATATGTGCAAATGTATGGTAATATAGGTCAAACTCTATGTGGTGTCTACAACAACAAGTATTCCGGATGGTATTTATTCTAACATACCAAGGCTTGCATTTTTCAAAAGATATTTGCCCGAGCCTTAGCTCTACATGGGTAACTTTAAACATCTCAAACAGTTGAGTTTGTGTCATGTCAAGATAATGCTTAACATGAGGTTCAGTGTGATGAGAACCCCTACAATGTTTTATTTAACACATCCTTCGTGTTAGAAGAAGGCCTAGTGTTATCATGCCAAAACGTTTGCACTAGGCCCTTCACTGCTTCGACTAACTTCATGTCTTTGCGGGGAAACCTACCGCTAAATGCCCATAATGTTTACATTTTTCCCTCTACATCAAGGTTGTCTCTTCTTACTGAATATTTTTTAAGATTCTTTGGATGTAAAGGAACAATTTCTGATGTGCATTTAAGTAAACGACGTTGTCTTGTGGATCTACATACAATTGATTCAGCCAATACACGACGAGCCACATTACAGTCTTTTGAACGAGTTTTTTTACCAGTCGATGTGAATGCAGCAGCAAGAGATTTAACAATGTGATTACTTGATTCCATATTATTCATTGCTGTTATGCCTAAATTTATTCTAATAGTTGCCATATTTCTAGATTTAAGCAAAGCTAAAAACAATTGGCATTTACCGGCTTTAGATTTGTTATCAAAATATTGTTTCATTATTTGAGAAGAATGATGAAGGATAGTGCGTTTAGCCACCTTACCTTCCATGGAAGTCAATCTGCTCTCGTCCACTTGTATTCGTTTAGGAGTTCTCTTTCATTTTGATGCAAAATTTCTTGTCGTTTGAAATGTTGGAGTGACGTTTACATCCACTACCGGCTCACAACTTCAATTAGGAGATTGAATCACCGAACATGGTTGTTGTTGAGTCACATTTGCATCAGGAGTAACATAACTATTGAACTATTCACAAGATTGTCTCTCTACTAATGGATGAATAATATCAACTTCCGTATAACCAGCTTCTTTTAATGTTGCATTATCTTCCTTAGCCTCTACGTCAGGTATCTCTTGAGGGGGAATGGGAACTATTTGCTCATGTAATGAATGCCGACGATTTCTTGATTATTCCCTTTTTTTTGTTTTTTATTTTCTGCTTCTTCCTGTGTAAGCACCTTCCTTGCTGACTTTCTTCCTCTATTACGTACATTCCCCATTGAAATCCACCCAAACCTATACAAAACTATGCAATTATGTAAGTAATGATAAAAAATTGCATGTCCAACAATTCTCTGTGCGCAGGTTCAGACGAATTATGTCTTTTGCTACGTTAAAGGTGGCCAACATGATGCCACCCTACATTTTCTATAAAACATATATCGCATATGTGATATAACACATCTCCGATATATCACATATGCAATATTGAATTTTATCTTTTTAATGAAGGGAAAGGATTTTCCATAACGCATTCCCGATATATCGCATATGCGATTTAGTGCTCAACGAAAATGTGTAATTTACATTTGTCTAAATATGATGAGGATGAGGGTGATGAACATTGAGGGTGTCCATGAGCATGATGATGATGAGTATGAGGGTGAGGGTGTCGATGAGGATGAGGGGGAGGGTGTCGATGATGATGAGGATGAGGGTGAGGGTGTCGATGATGATGCGGATGAGGGTGTTGATGATGGTGAGGATGAGTTTGATGAACAATGATGATGAGGATGAGGATGATGATAAGGATGAGGAAGATGATGATGATGACCATGATGATGATGATGAGGATGAGGGTGATGGTGATGATGAGGAGGATGATGACTATGATGATGATGATGAGGATGAGGGTGATGGTGATTATGAGGATGAGGGTGATGGTGACGATGATGATGATGAGGATGAGGGTGACGATGAAGATGATCGTGAACAATGATGGTGATGATGAGGAGGATGATGACTATGATGATGATTATGAGGATGAGGGTGATGGTGATGATGAGGATGAGGGATGATGATGATGACGACGAGGATGGAGATGACGATGATGATGAGGACAAGGATGGTGATGATGATGAGGATGATGACAATGATGAAGATGATGGTGAACAATGATGGTGATGTTGAGGATGATGATGATGATGATGATGATGATAATGAGGGTGATGATGATGATGATGATGATGATGATGATGATGATTAGGGTTATGATGATGAGGATGAGGATTATGATGATGATGATGATGAGGATGTTGATGATGTTGAGGATGAGGGTGTCGATGAAGACGATGAGGATGAGGATGATGATGAGGAGGAGGAGGAGGAGGAGGAGGGTGATGATGATGATGAGGATGAGGGTGATGTTGATGATGATGATGAGGATGGTGAACAATGATGGTGATGATGAGGATGATGAGGATGATGATGAGGAGGAGGAGGAGGAGGATGGTGAACAATGATGGTGATGATGAGGAGGAGGATGACCATGATGATGATGATGATGACAATGATGATGATCATGATCATGATCATGATGATGAGGATGAGGGTGATGAACATGATGATGATGGGGATGAGGATTATGATGATGATGAGGATGTTGATGATGTTGAGGATGAGGGTGTCGATAAAGATGACGACCATGATGATGATGACAATGATGATGATCATCATCATCATGATGATCATGATGATGAAGATGAGGATGAGGGTGATGAACGTGATGATGATGAGGATGAGGATTATGATTATGATTATGATAAGGATGCTGATGATGTTGAGGATGAGGGTGTCGATGAATATTATGACCATGATGATGATGACAATGATGATGATGATGATGATGATGATGATGATGATGATGAGGGTAATGAACGTGATGATGATGAGGATGAGGATTATGATGATGATGATGATGAGAATGAGGGTGATGAATGATGATGATGAGGATCGAGGTTGATGATGATGAGGATGAGGGTGATGATGATGATGAGGATGAGGGTGACGATGAAGATGATGATGAGGATGATGGTGATGATGAGGAGGATGATGAATATGATGATGATGAGGAGGACGAGGTTGTCGATGAAGATGATGATGATGATGATGATGACCATGATGATGATGATGAGGATGAGGGTGATGATGATGACGATGAGGATGAGGGTGATGATGATGGTGATGATGAGGATGATGATGAGGATGAGGATTATGAGGGTGATGAGGATGAGGATGATGACCATGATGATGATAATGACCATGATCATGATCATGATCACGAGGACGAGGGTGATGAACGTGATGATGATGAGGATGAAGATTATGATGATGATGATGATGAGGATGCTGATGATGTTGAGGATGAGGGTGTCAATGAAGATGATGACCATGATGATGATGATGACCATGATGATGATGATGACCATGATGATGATGACAATGATGATGATCATGATCATGATCATGAGGATGAGGGTGATGAACATGATGATGATGAGGATGAGGATTATGATGATGATGATGATGAGGATGCTGATGATGTTGAGGATGAGGGTGTCGATGAAGATGATGACCATGATGATGATGACAATGATGATGATGATGAGGATGATGATGAGGATGAGGATAAGGGTGATGAACGTGATGATGATGAGGATGAGGATTATGATGATGATGATGATGAGGATGCTGAGGATGTTGAGGATGAGGCTATCGATGAAGATGATGACCATGATGATGATGACAATGATGATGATGATGATGACAATGATGATGATGATGATGAGGATGAGGATGAGGGTGATGAACGATGATGATGAGGATCGAGGTTGATGATGATGAGGATCAGGTTGATGATGATGATGAGGATGAGGGTGATGATGAAGATGATGATGAGGATGATGGTGATGATGAAGAGGATGATGAATATGATGATGATGATAAGGATGAGGCTGTCAATGAAGATGATGATGATGGTGAGGATGAGGGTGATGAACAATGCTGATGAGGGTGATGATGATGATGAGGATGAGGGTGACGATGAATATGATGATGAGGATGATGGTGATGATGAGGAGGATGATGAGTATGATGAGGAGGAGGAGGAGGAGGGTGATGATGATGATGAGGAGGATGGTGATGATGACCATGATGAAGCTGATGAGGATAAGGGTGATGATGATGATGATGATGATGAGGATGAGGATGATGATGATGATGATGAGGATGAGGATGAGGGTGATGATGACCATGATGATGATGATGAGGATGAGGGTGATGATGATGATGAGGGTGATGATGATGATGATGATGATGATGACCATGATGATGATGATGAGGATGAGGGTGATGATGATGATGAGGGTGATGATGATGATGATGATGATGATGACCATGATGATGATGATGAGGATGAGGATGATGATGGAGATGATGATGATGAGGGTGATGATTATGATAAGGTTGACGATGGTGATGGGGTTGATGAGGATGAGGATGATGACGGTGATGATGATGATGATGATGAGGATGACCATGATGAAGCTAATGAGGATGAGGGTGATGATGATGATGAAAATGAGGATGATGATGATGGTGATGAGGATGAGGGTGATGATGATGATGATGATGATGATGAGGATGAGGATGAGGATGAGGATGAGGATGAGGATGAGGATGAGGATGAGGATGATGATGATGAGGATGAGGGTGATGACGATGATGAGGTTAACGATGATGATGATGAGGATGAGGATGAGGATGATGACGATGATGACCGTGATGAAGCTAATGAGGATGAAGGTGATGGTGATGATGAGGAGGAGGAGGAGGAGGATGATGATGAGGAGGAGGAGGATGGGGATGAGGGTGATGATGATGATGATGATGATGACCATGATGATGTTGATGAGGATGAGGGTGATGATGATGATGATGAATATGAGGATGAGGGTGATGATGATGATGATGATGCTGATTAGGGTGATGGTGATGACGATGATGATGAAAAATGATGATGAAGAGGAGGAGGAGGAGGAGGAGGAGGATGACTATATGATGATGATGATGAAGATGAGGATGAGGGTGATGATGATGAGGAGGAGGATGAGGGTGGTGATGATGATGAGGATGAGGGTGGTGAAAAATGATGCGTTAGGACAAAAAAAAATTAGTTAAAATTTACCTATAGCACCATCAGAATTTACCTAGTTCAATTATGCTAGCAACATTAAAGAACTTCCATGAAGTAATATATAGTGGGAACCCACCACCCATACAACTTTGAAGTAGCTAGTGACACTGTGAATCTAGAAGCCATGCCACATAAATTATCTCTGAACATAATTCTATATATCGCATATGCGATATGAATAATCTATAACGCATATGCGATATAGCTTATTCATATCGCATATGCGTTATATCGCATATGCGTTATATCACATATGCATTATTTTAAAATTTAAATAATTGGCAGGATTAAGGTTTGGCATTAGGTTTGGAAGTATATTCAGAATACCAAACCTATTGGCTAGTACAAAGCAACAAGGGATATTGCTTGTCTTTTAGAACTCTATCAATATGCTCAGATTAGATATCGTGTTTTGATATGACATACACAATATGTTTTTATGAAAATGTACGATATTGTAGAGTACGAAATGACGAGTCTGAATATGTAATTTTTTCCTTCAAAACTATGTTTTATTTATTTATAATTATTTTTCTAAATGACACACGTTAGTTTTCGAAAATACATACATCGATTGTTTGTTATATAAATTTTGATTTCCATCACCATTTCCCAAAAAAGCTATATGGTTCACTAGACGAGATCAATCTCTACGATATTATATTAAGAAATCAAGGATTTCATTAATTTTTGCCACTAAAGTGTTACACCTACACATAAGGTTTTAATTTCAAACTTTTCTAACTTCAATAATTAATAATAATAAAAATAATTCATAAAAAAATTTGAATAAATAGTGTTGCACTTTATATGTCTGCAATATTTTATCCCAAATGGACATCATTTACCTCATATATTGCTGCACCTGCACAAACATATATGTTAAGATGTGCTGAAAATTTGAAAACCCACATTCACAGAAACTAATTTTATAATCATTTACACACATTTTCTCTGCATAAATGCTATATATTATGAAATCTGATTCAATTACCTATCTTTTCTCTTTTTACTTCATCTTCAAATAAGTTAGGGAAGTACCCCTAATTGTCACCTAAAGTCATAGTTTTCCATTTATTCCAGTATTATGTGGCATCTAAAGTGTCCTTTAAGGAGTCCATGATTGTGCATTAGCCCTCAAGACTGCTGAAAAAATAAAACTTGACTAGCTAGAAGGGGAATTGAAGAAAATTAAACCCACTAGTTTTGATGGGGAATCAAAGACCGGGGAGGAAGAAGAAGCATGGTTGCTGGACATTAAGAAATATTTCTATGTTTACAACTATTCCAGCAACATGCAAGTGCAAATAGTAGTTTACAATGGAAAGGCCAGTGTTTGGTGGAAGATCTCAAGATTTCACATGGGCTGAAGGAAAAGAATCTAGAATGTAGAGAGTTCAGGAAATTATTTAAGAAACAATATCTGTCCAAAAGTTATTATGAGAGGAAACCAAAGGATTTTTATGAGTTAAAACTTGGTTAAATGACCATCAAGGACCTCATAAATAAATTTCTAGATCTACTATGGTTCGTACCTTATATAAAAGAAGAAAAGGTGAAAGTGCGAAGTTTCCGAAGCTTCTTTGCACAGTCTTATAAAGACCAAATTGAATTTGACAATCCAAAAACCTTGGATGAAGTACTAAGAAAGGAAGGGTTATTTTTTGAGAAGTACAATGACCTCTCCAAAACATGGAAGGACAAGAAACAAGAAAAATTTAACCAGCAGAAGAAAGGCTTCAAGCCACCACCTTTCAAAAATATGGGAAGGAATGCTCAAGGAAACTGCTATATCATAAATGAATAGGTACAATAGAAAGGTGTTAAGCCCACTAATATGGGTATAAAAGGAGCTATTGGGACCCCTAAAAACCTCTGAAGTGTTGGGAGTGTGGAGAACCCCATCTACCACAAAACTTCCCATGTTTCAATAGGGCAAGAAGAGTGTTGGAAAACATACAAGAAGCATCTACCATTGGGGAGATTGGAAAAAATTAACACATAATTAATGCAGTTGTGGAAGATCAATAAGAAGATCATTAATATTCATTAATAGAAATTCAAGGTACTATTTCTAATCACACCCTTGCTATATTAATTGATCGAGAAGCCACTTTAAGCTACATCACTCCAAAGATGATAGAGCTCTTCCAACTCACCAAGGTAATTAATACGAAACCCTGGTTAGTTCAATTAGCCACTCGAGCAAAAAGAAAGGTAAGTGGTTTTATTGTTGATTATGAAGTTAAAATACAAGGTCATAAGCCCAAAACTAACTTGAATGTTTGGCCTTTAGGATCATATGATATAATAATTACCATGGACTAGTTAGAAAGGTATAAAGTAGTGTTAAATTGTTTTACAAAAGCGTTTACGTATATTTCTCATGATCAGATCCTTTGAACAGTAAATGGCATACTCAAACATGTATCTATAAGATAGATTTCTCCTATGCAGCTAAAGAAATGTATGAGAAATTGTTGCAAACTATATGTGGTTGGGGTCACCGACCTACTTCTTAATGAGAATCAAACATTTGTAGATGAACATTTTGTCTTAAGTTGATTATTAGATGTGTTTCGAGAATAAATACCAGGATTACCCCCTCAACGAGAAATAGATTTTTCCATTGAGCGTAAACCGAGATACGTACCGGTATCAAAGATACCTTACAGAATGAGAATTCTCAAGCTAACTAAATTAAAGATTCAAATACAAGAACTGTTAGATAAAGGTTATATAATACCTAGTTTATCACCCTTGGGAGCACCAATTCTATTTGTTAAGAAAAAGGATGGGACATTAAGGCTTTGTATTGACTATAGAAAGTTAAAAAAAGTAACCATTAAAAATAAGTATCCTCTACCACGAATTAACGATCTATTTGATCAAGTAGGGGGAGATAAAGTCTTTTCCAAACCGAATTTATGATCTAGCTACCATGAGATCTGAATTAAAAATAAAGACATAAACAAGAAAACCTTTAGAACTCCGTACGAACACTATGAATTCATAGTGATTCCTTTCGGTTTAAAAAATTCTCCTGCCACATTAATGTGTGTAATGAATTGTATTTTTAACGAATATCTATATCACTTTGTATTGATCTTCATCGATGATATCTGAATCTATTCCAAGATGGAATAAGAACATCAACAACATTTGAGAATTATACTACAAACTTTAAGAGACCGCCAATTGTATGTCAAATTAGAAAAGTGTGACTTTTTCAAAAAGAAAATTCAGTATTTAGGTGACAGTATCTCTCATGATGGAATCACGATAGATCCACATAGAATAAAAGAAATCTCCAACTAGGAAGTGCCCAAGGATGTATCCAATATTTGACCCTTCATGGGACTCATGGTGTATTACCAAAGGTTTATCAAAGGATTCTCAAAGATTGTCTATCCTATTACGTGATTGCAAAAGAAAGGCATAAAATTTGTATGGTCGTCAAAGTGTCAAGAAAGTTTTGAAAAACTTAAAGAGTTATTAAAAAAAGCACCTATTTTTAAAGGTAGCAGATGCTTACAAATACTATACAGTCTATAGAGATGCTAGTAAATAGGGAGTAGGAGGAGTGTTGTCTCACGATAGACACGTGGTATGTTACTAGTCCCGCAAAATCAAAGAACATGAAAAAAACTATGTAGTTCATGACATGTAATTAACAAAAGTTGTACATGCATTAAATATGTGGCACCATTACCTACTTTGAAAGAAATTTGATATGTTAACTGATAATACTTGCATGAAAAATTTACACAGTTGGGACTGAATGCCTTGAAATCCAGATGGATGGCTTTCGTGAGCGAGTTTGAATTTGAGGTAAAGCATATAAACGGTAAGGAAAACAAGGTAGTAGGTGCACTTAGTTGAAGAAATCATGAAGTTTATGAAATAATAATGAGCCATCCCAAGAGGATAAAATAAGAATAGCAGGTGCATAATAGGATGAATATGTAAAACTGCTTAATGAGATACAAAGAAAAGAGATAAACTTAAATGGGATAGAATTCAAGATTGGCCAAAAGGGACTTATTTGGTTCAAGGATATATTGTATCTCCCTAATATCATAGAATAAAACTATTTATTTTGAATGAAATCCATAAACTGCCTTTGTAGTTCATGCCTTTGCAGTTCATCCCAGATACCAAAAAATGATAATTGCTCTTAGGAAGAATTTCTTCTGGCTAGTTTTAAAAATCGATTTAGTCGATTATTTATCTAAGCTTGGAATGTCAACAGGTTAAAGTAAAACATCGACATCGAGTCGTCTTGTTACAACCTTTACCAATTCCTCAGTGGAAATGGAAAGTTATCTCTCTAGACTTTATCCCAGGTTTGGAAAGGACACATAAACAAC
Organism: Pseudotsuga menziesii; assembly: GCA_001517045.1. Classification (NCBI taxonomy): domain Eukaryota; kingdom Viridiplantae; phylum Streptophyta; class Pinopsida; order Pinales; family Pinaceae; genus Pseudotsuga; species Pseudotsuga menziesii. The sequence continues at coordinate 39,597 of LPNX010587415.1, forward strand.
ATGATTCATGATTCCATTATGGTAGTGGTTGTTAAATTAAGCAAATATGCACATTTCATTCATGTGAAATCAACTCATAAAGTAGTTAATATTGTAGAAATATTTTTAAAATAAATATTTCAATTACACAGAGTACCAAAAATGGTAATCTTGGATAGAGATGTAAAATTCACCTCAAAATTCCGGAAATATTTGTTTGTAGGTTTAGAAACCAGAACAAATTTTGGCACGAGTTATCACCCTAAAACTGATGGACAAACAGATTGTACAAACCAAGTTATTGAAGACAAATTAAGGATGTAAGTCATGGAAAAACCCACTAAGTGGGATGATTATTTACATCTTGTGGAGTTCACATACAATAATGGATATGAAGCCTCATAAAAAATGATCCTGTTTGAGATCATGTATGGTAAAATGTGTACTACACCAGTCAGTTGGGACAACCTTGTGGATCGTCTGCTACTAGGACCATAGATATTGCAAGACATGCAACAAACGGTTCAAAAAGTGAAGAAAAAATTGAAGGTGACACAAGGTCGCCAAAAGAGCTATGCTGATTTGAAAAGACAACATAAATTATTTTTCGTTGGATACCGTGTATATCTTTGGGTCAAACCCAAAAATAGCTCTCTTAAGCTAGGGAGCTCCACTAAATTATCTCTGTTTTTTGGTGGACCTTTCCCAAATTCGAGAAAGAATGAGGCCCATAGCATATAAGCTTGTGTTATGGGCTCATTTTGAGATTCATAATGTCTTAAACGTTTCATTATTAAAAAGGTATATTCATTACCCCTCTCACATTATTCATTGGAATGTGATACATGTGGAACGAGAAAGAAAAATTTCAAGTCCTTTACATATTATGGACAGGAAAGAAACAACACTTCGTAACCGATTCATTGCTGAGGTAAAGGTGCAATGGAAGCACTTAAGCATTGAGGAAGTGACTTGGTAATTAGAAGAGGAGATACAAGTAAACTATTGTGAATTATTCCAAGAACCTATGGAAGAGGACTAAAACACTAAGGATAGTGTTCGCAATAAGGGGGTGAGGAGGTAACATTCCCCAAAGTGCAAACATTTAAATTTGTGATTTTATTTATTTTATTGTTCAATAAAATTGGCTCGATGACAAATATGCCAATAAGTCCTAGAAGGAATGATGTAATAAAACCTTATGGTTTAACTTTGATAAGAATAAAGGGGAACAACCATGTTATGGAACAGTAAGGGACAAGTAAGGGTTAACCTCAGCGAAGATGAAACAAGTATAAGAAATGCATTTATGGCACTAATCAGGGATTTTTCTAGTTGTGAAAATTCCATGAGGAATTGGTTGCTAGAGGAAAGACATACGAAAAATAAACTATAAAAGGATATCACTAGAGGGAAGAAGAGCGCTGCTAAGTATGCTTGAAAAAAGACTCTTGCTCTGTGAGCGCACTGTGTTAGGAAAGTCATTTATGAGAAGAAATCTGATATCTGAAACTGAGGCTGATTGTCCTTGCTGTTGTCATGAATGATATAGGTGGGGGTGTTTATCTAAAGGCAGTTAAAACAACAGAAGTTAAAACAAAAGTTAATATGTTGTTAGTTAAATTTTACGTGATCTAAGTACAGTTACAGTCAAGCAGAGAAGTGTTCCTCATTCTGGAATCATAACAGAATTAAGTATATAGTATAACCATTAACGCGCCTGAAATTTTATTTCAGGTCTTTTCCCGATAGGAAACAAGATACATTACTTATATTAAAATCTACACCACACGTACTTCGACACAGTCAAGTTAAGAAAAGAAATATGCAAGTGCACTGCAAGATTAACGTTATCAACACCAAACAAAAATTGTAATCCAGGATAGGATTGTAACTTAAGTTTTACAACAGGAGTATATATATATATATAATCACGCAGTGAGGCATCAATCTTTAAAAAACAAGCTAACTGTTTATACATATGAGCCTACTTTAAATAGATATCGATTTACAGTCCAAATACCTTGTTGGAGTCGGTATCTGTTTACAATTGAATACATTTTACATCCGGGAAAATATATTCCGCAGAGTTTTAAAAAAAAGTAAGGATTCCATGAATCAAGGTTCACAACCATCTTATCTATGACGTTCCCTTAATATAGGAATCCATCTAAACCAAACGAGAGAGGAATTTCGGCATTAAGTTTTTCTGAAAGACCCACGGAGGTCACATCTCCCTCGCAGAATTCAACCTTGGGTCTATTATGTTACCAAGCCCCTTAATAGTAAAGGAAGGAAGATAGTATCAGTCATTTTACGGCTTACCTGGATGTAAGTAGAGCAGGCCTGTGTATTGGGAAAACTTTGTTCACAGCCTGCGAATAACAGCAAGCATGGTTAAATACTAGCATTATTATTTTCCTTCCAGAATTGTAAATAGTTAAGCTTGTATTAGTAAATCTCATCTGTACCTTTAAATAACGCCAGGAGGCTTCAACAGATCGCGCCTGCAAGGAACCCAAACCAAGAATGTGAAGATGAGCGACCATAGGTCGATTCTTCCGACCTTAAGTCTAAACTATAAGATTTAGAGTAAATTTCTCTTCTTTATTCAGCAACACCATGGTCAACCTTAACCCCAGATCCAAAACCCTTAGGAGCATTACAACGCTAATGACCAGCTCCGACAGCGTGTTTTTCTCTAAAACAAAGAGTCATTTGAAAAGTTTCATAGAACTCAATGGAAGTGATGGTGAGCCAGTACAATGATGGGTATTGGGCCTTTTAGAGGAGCCAAACATTAGCAGGTACATGTTACGATAAAATTTCTTAATTAAGCATTAAAAGTCAAGGTTGGCGCCAACTAGCATTATGAATATTTACAAGGACTTGTAACAACTTACGAAGGTCTAGGTTCTGAATAGTTATATCATTGTTTCCAAGGATGATTCCTCAGATCATCCCTTTAAATGAACTCCTATAGCGTAGGTTACCTTGATACATGTAACGAGGTCGAGTGAATGGCTAATAGTTTGAGAAAGAAATTGAAACTTAGGGTTTGTAGGACTATAGCATAGATAAGGGTTTTAACCTTATTGTATCCGCACACATGGTGAAACGTTAGTATTAAATGGTGTGTGTTAATGAAAGACATTACAATGAACAAATGATAATATATGGTGTATATTAAGGAAATATATTATAATGAACAAATAGAAATATATTATGTGTATTAAAGAAAGTCATTATAATGGGAAATATATTATAATGAACAAATAGAAATATATTATGTGTATTAAAGAAAGTCATTATAATGAACAAATAGTAATATATGGTGTATGATAAGGAGATCCCTTATTTTGAACAAAGAGTAATATATGATGTACACCAAGAAGATTCTTACAAAGGTACAAATAATGGCAAGTAATACATGGTCAAAATAAAAGTAGTTATACGTGCAAGCTTTTCGAACATCCTAGGTTGGTGTCAGACTATTATGGTGAAGTTGAAATCCTTTTTTGTATCGAACATGTCAAAGTAAAGTTGAAAGTATTAGACAAATCTAAGTATCCAGTAAAACAATCACTATAAACTTTCCTTTACTGAAATAGGAACCCTTGAACACATCTTCTCTTTTGATCTTAAATGGAAAAATATCAACTGTAAAACCTTGCACAAAACTACAAGGCATTTATTATAGTTTTATAGATGTGATTAATTAAAAACATAGAAGGAAAAAAAAATTACGGGTATTTCACAATATTTCCATATCCTTATGCCAATATCTCACATATTGAATCCATGTCAATTTCGTTTTCAAGTGTCTCTATTTCTTGCATAGGCATTCGCATAATCAATTCTTGTTTAAGCACACCATTGAATGTTTGTTCCCAATGGTTGTTAACAATAACACATTCATCTTTGTAAAGTTGTTTTTTGCAAAGGTCCTTAAGTGTAAGCATCACAACATTTGGACTCACATTTCTATCCAAGAAAGGATTTTTGTATTCTACTTTCTCTTTTAGCATAACTTTAATCGTTGTGGTGTCATCTAGCTCTCTAGAAAAAGCTTTATCTAGATTTGATAGAGGGCGCTCACATGAATTTGGTTCCACTTTTGAGTGCCACTTTAGAAATCAAAAACACACATCCAAAATGTAAATCTATAACCCATATGTGTTATTGTTGCTAGTTTTGGAAAACCCAAGCCCAAAATCGAGGCTAAGCTTAGTTAGCCTATATCACATGTGGGATATATTGCACTTGTGTTTTGTAAGAGAACTACAAAATACAGATCACAAGTGTGATATATCGCACTTGCGATATATTGCACCTATGATTTGTAATACCAAAAAGAAAACAGAGGCGCGCAGACTCAATTTCTCATTTCACAGTCAAGGGCACGAGGAACTGGAGTGCAAAAAACTGGAAGGGCGATATGAGTTAGAGAAAATTTGGAGGATAATTTGGAAGGGTCGATTGACAAGTTGGATACAATGGAAGGTTTGTGGTCATTTCCTTCAAAATTTCTTTCAATTTTCGTTTTTGTTTGTAAATTTTATGGTTTTTGTTATTTTTAAAACGAATTTAATAAAATATGTTGAATTAAGTCAACCAATGAAATATTAATTTTTTTTGAATTTGTTGTTATAATCTTAATAGAAAACAAAAATATCGAATACAATGTGCAAAATGAAACCACTGATAACCAAGAACCAAACACAAACCCAAACCCTAAATACGGACACAAAAACAAACACAGAGGGGAAAGAAGAACCGAATTCATAGATTCTAACTCGTTTGGCTACATTGAGGTTCCTTAGCTCATTGTTTAGAGGGGGCGGGACTGTTTAAGACAATCATTAGCTGAGGAATTATATACCATAACAAACAAAATTTCCAATGCCTAAGGAGTAGTGTACAACATTAGCTCATACATATATTCTTAGAGGAAATACTATTCCAATGGGTTGAGCTATAAAGATGTCAAAAAAATAAATATAACCAAAGACCAATTGTTTTCATTATTTCGAGACCCTAGCACCAGATTGGTTCCACCCACCAGTTGACCACACATTTCCATAGACTCGTCCACGGAACCAAATGTGAAATCCAATTGGATAGATCGCTAGTACATGGTCTTCAATGAAGACCCTCATGCGAATAGAGACAATCCATTTTATTTACTAAGGAGGTTGTATGTAGAATTTATCTTGGGGAAACATGTTGGTCCTCTCTGGGGAGACCCTGGTTTACTGTATTATACCAACAAAACCCCTAGCTCACTGGCCCTTTCGGCAACAGACCATAGAACGGCCTGAAGTCTCACCTGAAGTGATCCTAGATGGGGTGGTTGAAGAATCAGGTTTCTTCAACTAGGTTCTCTAGCATCCTAGATCTTCCTGACTCTAATTAACCAGCGGGATCTCTTAGCAAGGGTTGTTTCTCTCTTCCTAGCTAACTCTGCTATGGGAATAACTCTTATCGCATCGCAGCTTATAGGACGATGCACAAACCTTCTCTTCTCCTCAACTCTTACCCTGCGATATCTCACACCGCAGCTCCTTCGATAGTGCGATATCGCCTTTCTACGCTGTGATATTTCCTACAGTAAGACACAATATGTTCATCAACTCTCAAAGTTCAGAGGCTTCCTCCCTAGGTATAGTATCTTAGTTAACCTTCATTAGGATGTTAAACAACTTCACCTAAGCCTCTACAGTTTAACACACTTAACATCAACTACACTCAACTCACTGAACTCATATACAGAAGTCACTTAACACTATAACTATTAGCTATCATGAATCAAGCACTGATAAACTCATATATAGAATACTCAACACATTAAACTCGCATTTACCCTTCTATATTACTGTAAACAGAAGGATAGCATACATACATTCATTAACCGATAAGAAAAGTTCATGTAACAGATAACATATAGCAAATAAGTAGAGCATAATCACATGAAACAATCGCACAATACACGGATGTACGTGGTTCACTTCTAGGAGGGAAGATACGTCCACGGGAATTGTGTTTATATTATATCTTGAGAGAGTAACACAGTTTCGTTGCAACCTCTTATGTAGCTTGAGATCTTCTGGGAAACTCCACGCACACAGTTGGGAGCCCTTCTCTCTTAGATCTCTTTTCTTTCTATAATGCTTTCTTCTTACAATATATCCTTCCTCTCTCTCTCTCTCAACCCCTGTGTATTGTTACATTCATGCTCAAGGAGCCGGCCACTTGTTACAGTAAGATAACTATAGACTTAACAACAGAACTAGAGCTCGACTCTTCCTCAAGGTCTTACAATACTGACGACAACTAGCAACACCTAGCTAGCTAACCAACTGACTATCTCACTATCTAACCCTTCACAATACAAAATACATGCTTAAAATAGATGGCCCGAAGGTCTCACCGTGATACAAAACTTTGGGCCTATCCCAACAGTTACCCAAAAACCCTAACTATGACAGTCAACCTATCTATACTTTGAATTGCCGCTTACTGGTCACACTACAGCTTCTTGTAGTCTTCCATGATTTTCAGCGTTGATCGTGGGTATGGGAGCCACTTCCTCGGTTAATCCTTTTCCATTTATGAGGGTAGCTGAGCCCTCCTGTCGTCACCGCTGCCTTAATTGCAGTGGTTGAGCTCTCTTCTCGACCGCTTCAGGTACTATTTCCTTTGACTTCCTTGTTTCGACATAGCATCTTTTTCTGTAGCTGCGGGGCCCTGCTCCAAAAGTCCCCTAACACTTACTTGTGGCTCTCCCCTGAGCCACTAAAAGCTAGATTCTCTTTATATAGCTTCTCCTTGGCTTCCTGCGAAGTCCTTGCCAATCTCTCTTTTAGTCCTGCAACATCTTTGTCCATAGCTTCGACACAATCTTGTGCTGCTTCAAGCATAACTTGACTAATCAAGGGGTCTTATGTGCTATCAATTTCACGTTTGCTCACAGTGAACTCCTTGACCTTCTGATCAACCAAATCGACCAGCTCTGCGATTTGTTCCTGATACGGTTGAAGCATATTATTGAATTGTATTTCTTTTCCTCACAACTGCTGCGCTTCCTGTTGCAAACGGTTCATCTCTGTCATCTTCTTCATCTTTGCAAGAGATCCTAAGCTCTTGACTTCTTCCTTGATTTCTGATATTGCATTCTCTATGTTCTGGATGCTCTACTACAAATCCATTCTATCTGGGAGCTCTTCTAGCTCCGACCATGTCTTCGTCGCATCATCTAGTAATGAATCTGCATCATCTATGCGACACTTCATCTACGTTGAAGTGAGTCTAAATGCCTGTGCCCTTGCTTCCTTATCTGCTTCAAGTGTTCCTGGTGCTCGAGCCTCAAGGTCAACAATCTGCGCCTTGTGTTCTGTCTCCATCTTGGACACTGTCTCTTTCAAGGCCTTTGCTCTATCTGCAATTCTTCTTAATTTTTGCGTTAGAGGAAAGGCAAAGTCGTTGTTACACTGGGGTAACTCCAATGCGATGTTTTGCAGGACCTGACTTAGATCCTGTTCTCTTTTCTCATATTGTCTCAACTCCTCCGCCTTTGTCTAAAGGTCTGCGGTGAGCTCTGCATTCTATTGTCTCAGCTAAGCGTTCTGTTTATAAGTCACAAGCTCTCTATCCCTGAGCTTTGTGACTATCTGCTGTTGGAACATCTATAGTTGATCAACAGGGAACTATGCCAGATTAACCTTGACAGGTTTTCTAACTTGTATCTGCACATCAATCATCGAAGCAGGGAATCAGTTGCTCCCTGGCGGTATCAGCACTATATTGATGTGATACTTTGCAAAGTCTTCCTCGCGGGAAATCAATTGTGTTGAGATTTCTCTTGCTTTCACCTTGACTAGCTAAGTCTGCGTCACGGCAATCTTCTCAGTTACTGCTTTCAACTCCAAAAGCTGCTTATCTATTGTGCTCTTCAGCTTGTCCTATGATGTTTTCATCACCTGAAATGAGTCCTGCATTGCCTCCTACAATCTCGTTGTGATGAGTTCATAGTCATCCTCTTTTAGTGCGGTCTCTGTAATTGGATTTGAGGCTTTGATGTTTTTCCTCTTTTGTGCCGGTGGTGGCACTTCTACTACATCTTTCCTCTTAGAACCCACCTTATCCTTTCCTTTTTCTAATGGATCGATCGATGCGGTATCTGTTGATACAGTTCCTGCTGTGGTATCTTCTAATGCCTTCTTCCACTCTTCATCAAATTCTTTAATGACATCTTCTACATCTTGCACTATCATTCTGAACGAACCAATAGCCCAGTTATCCGTTCTAAACCCTTTTGGCCTTAGATATATTGTATGCTTGTCCGCAATGAAATCAAGCCGATTGTGATACATGTCAACAACCTCTGTGTTGATCCACGGTGTCTCCTGGATGACTCGCTTCAACAACTTATATTATTCATAGAATAATATCATATTGATCTTTTTCTTGGCTGGACTGTTGCTTTCCCATAAGTTTGCATATCGTGCGCCTCTGCACTCTCTTCCTTGTAGCTATAGAAACTAGGTATGGGGCGGCTCTCTCCACCCAACGAATGCACATAATATAAGTAGCCATGAGAAATGGAAGGGGTGGTTTCACTCGTCCTGTGCTACCAAACAATCTGAAAGAAAAATATTTAATAAAAACAAACATCAATTAAATTGTTCACCTTTTGCGACTTGTACGGCAAGGTGAATTACTGATCCTATGACTTCTTTTGGGCAAGCCTTGGTTAACAGTCTACCTGCAAGCAGACTGGCTGTAAATCTGAGTGTATCATTTGCTAAGGTTGTGAGTTCATAAGCCCGACATCCTCTTTGTAGCTTATACTTGTTAATGAGAAGCGCCGGTTGCTTAGTATCCTTACTCTTGCCTGATATATGCGTCTGCGGGTCCTTACCGCTCTTGGACAGCCCGGTGATGCGGTGTATCAAATCGACATTCAAATCAGCCCTGTTACCCAGCCAGAGGTAACCTCCATGTACACAGGAAAGTAGCACGTGCACCACAACATTAACCTCTGCACCTTGTCCAAAATGTGGCATTCTCAACAAATTGAGCAAGCCTGACTACTGAAGAATCTGGACATGTTCCATAGGAACAAACTTATATGCATCAGTCCTCGGGTTCCTTTGAACCATAAGATACTGATCCGATGGAAACTAAGGATATGTCTTACTATCTCCAAGGTTATAGTCTGTAAATTTGAGAGCAAGGACATATCCTAACAGTTCTCCAATTTCCTTTACGCGAGGATCAATCAGCGGTAGCGGAATAGGAAACTTAGCACCCTTGGGAATGGTTACCTCTGGTGCATCCTCAACTCGTGGCACAATGTATATTGTTTCCATATGAACTTCTTATTCATGCTCTGAGCTGGACTCTTCTACTATCTGAGCTTGAGTTTTCATCCTCGACGTCTGCCTGACCTGCGGTGCACCTAATTTCACAACCCTGGGCGGCATCGTCATAGCAGACTCGTGGCTACCACGTTGGAATCATCGCACGACGTCTTCTAAGGGTTCCTTCTCAGACATAAACCACCTGGTGTGATACTATGGACTGGTAATGGCTACGAAAATAGGGAAACCAACACTCTATAACTGGAGTATCTCTGCACAGGGAAAACTCTACAAATTGCTCTATAACTCTCAGAAATCGCAAAAGTAACCCTTCTGTTTGAATGATCTGTGCATTTGTAATGAAGAAAATAATCTCTAAAGCAATGATCGCTTAAGCTGGACCCATTGGCAGCATTTACTGCATGGACAAGACAACACCCGGTGCCCCAATCCTCATTAATTACTAAAAATATGATCAAATTTCCCTCAAAAATTGTGCACAGGCTGTGGTCTCGACCAAGATTTACCAAATCTAGGACAGTCATTTTACTGTTTCCAAATATAGGGAAATGTATACCTATCATATCTAGATTAATTTCTTGTCATAAGTTGAAGTGACTAGCCCTCTTTCCCTTTCAAAATCGTCTTTGTGGCACGGGGAACATTGCCTCGCTACGATGTCACACCGCATCGCCCTGGACCAAAAAGTTGGCGTGAAACTCCACAACATTCCAAAAACTCCGTAGCATCCTGTGACTTGTGCAAAATAAACTTTCTTGCTGCGATTCCTCCTACTTAGAACTTTTTCAGCTGGTGTAGACTAGTTATGGGTGCGATGCCTCCTTTCAACTACACTGGACATCTGCACCACTTAGTTCTCTAAGTTAGGGTTTGGAGGTGGAGTGGCTATCACTATAAAGCTTAAGCCTACTGCCATTAATCAAAGTAGGAACAAGTTCCCCATTCATTTTACTGAGCTGAACGGGACCTCCTTCTGTAACTTGCTGAATCTGATATGGCCCCAACCAATGTGTCTTGAACTTCCCTAGAAACTTAACAAACTTGCTGTCATACAGGAACACTAGGTCTCTTGTCTGAAAAATGTTTCTCTTGATGTGCCTGTCATGCCAAGATTTTTCTCGTGCCTTCTGCACTTTTTGATGAAATCCTGTGATGAGTTTGTCTTCTTCTAAGGCAAGCAGCTGCGCTAATATTTCATTCGTCGTATCCGTATCAGCCATCTCGGTAATTTGAGCATTTCTTAAACTGGGAATAATATATTCCATAGGCATAACAACCTCTTATCCATACACCAAGCTGAAAGGTGTGTGTCCTGTAAGTTTCTTTCATGTAGTCCTATAAGCCCATAACATAACATTAACCCTGAGGTCCCAATCATCTCTTTGGATGTTACAGATCTTAGTAAGAGCATTTTCTAGAATCTTGCTAAAATCCTCCACTGTACCATTAGCTTGTGGGTGGTAGGGAGTGCTCTTATGGTGCTGTATCTGAAATTCCTCTGTCAAGGCCTCAATAGTGTGATTCAAAAAGTGTGTGCCTTGATCACTCATCAAAATTGCTGGACATCCAAATCTACTTATGATGTTTTCAAAAATGAACTGTGCAGCTATAACAACATCACAATTCCTTACTGCTTTGGCCTCTACCCATCTGGTGAGGTATTATGTTCTTGTGATGATGTTTCTCACACCAATTCGTTTCCCTGGTGGGTTGATAGGACCCACAAAATCTACATCCCACTTGTCAAATGCCCATAGCATAATCTATGGTCGCAGCGACATTTCATCTCTCTGTGAAGGTTTTCCTTCCCTTTGGCAGATATCGCAGCATCTGCAAAACTCCTTAATGTATTTATGCAAAGTAGGCCACCATAATCGTGCAACTAGAATTTTCTGAGCAGTCGGCTTTCCTACGAAATGACCTCCTGCAGTACCTGAATGTGCTTCTCTGATAATGGCCTCTTTCTTGTGCGGCATAACGCATCTGCGCAGGACTTCATTTGGACCTAACTTGTATAAATGTCCTGCGATCAAAGTGAAATCTGCTGCTTTAACAACTAACTGTTTCTTTTGTTGCTTAGTAAACTCAACTGGTGCCCACCCTGTAGTGAGAAAGTGAATAATATCTGTGTAATACTCATCTGCGTTCTGGATAGAAAACAATTGTGCATCTGCCAAATTATCCTCTAAATTACTTGGTTCTTCTCCTAAGTCTATCCACGAGAGATGATCAGGTCTGGCATTCAATCTCCCTGGTTTTACAATAATTTCAAAATCATACTCCTGAAATAGGAGTAACCATCTGTAGATCCTTCCCCCTAACATTGGATTATTGACCAAGTACTTTAAAGTGGAATGGTCAGTGAACATCTTGAATGGGGCACCCAGCAGGTAGTGCCTGATCTTCTGTAGAGCATACACCATAGCTAATCCTTCTCTTTCTGTAGTGGTGTAGTTCTTTTCTATGGTAGATAACTTTCTGCTTGAGTACGCGATAGGGTGATCGATACCCCCTTCTCCTGGCTGTGTTAAGACAATCCCCAGTGCGATGCCAGATGCATCCACATGTACATGAAATGGCTTGTTCCAATCTGGAAATACTAATATGGGTGCTATAACCATCTTCTCTTTAAGAGTGTCTAAACTTTTCTGGCATTCCTCATTCCATAGGAATTTTACTTCTTTCTTTAACAACTTTTCCATAGGTGGTGTGATCTTTGGATAGCCTTTGATGAATTTTCTATAATACCCTGTATGACCAAGCACTGTCCTCAATTGCTTGACTGAGTTGGGTGATGGAAGATTTACAATGATGTCAATATTTGTAGGATCTACCATCAAGCCTTGTCTGCAAACAATATGACCCAACAAAATACCAAATGGTGCACAGAATATACATTTCTTCAAGTTAAGAGAAATCTGATATTTCCTACATTTCTCTAACATGAGCCTTAAATCTCCTATATGATTTTTGATTAATCCAAATACAGTCCAATCATCAAAATATACTTCTAAGAATTTATGGATGTATTCCTTAAAGAGAGCAACTACTACTCTAAAAAAAATAGCTGGTGCATTTTTAAGATCAAAGGGCATTACCGTATACTGGAATGAGCCCCATTCTGTCACAAAGGTGGTCTTATGTCGATCCTCTGGATGGATTCTTATCTGGTGATAGCCTGAAAATCCATCAGTGAATGAGTAGATCTCCTGTCCTCCCACGTTGTCTAAAGCTTCATCAGTAAAAGGTGTCGAAAATGTGTCATGAAGTGATGCATCATTGAGCTTGCGCAAATCAACACAAATCCTGACTTCTCCTTTAGTTTTCTTTTCCTGCACAACCATGGGACTAACCCATTCGCTCTCTTCTACTGGCTCAATGATTCCTACTGCTAGCATCTTATCAATATCGTCCTTAACATTTTCTTTATAACGATGATTTAATCTGTATGGACACTGCTTAACTAGCCTAGAATCCTCTTTCAAAGGTAACCTCATGACTCCCAAATCTCCTATTATTCCCTTCATCTCTATAAACTTAGTGGGAAATAAGTCCTAATAGTCATGTAACAAATCTGCGATGTGTCCTACCGTTTGATCATCCCAATAGTCTCCAATAGAGGCAAACTTTGGTTCTGTTTCTATTCCAATATTGATCTTTTTAATCTTAATAGGCTCTGTGGCAGCTGGAATCTCTAGCTTTGGTCCATCAACTTCGCGAGTCCCTTCTGACTATGGAATGTTGATACTGCGAGGATTCTCATCCTCATCACCTGGCTCTTCTGTGAAGTTGTAACACTCTAGCCCATGTTCTAACTGGATGGCCCAATCAGGCTGAGCAGACACTGGTAGGGTACAGTCATCAAATATCTTAGTCTTTATAATCTCTAGATCCTGATCAATGGTTGGATACTTAGATTCAAAAGTGAAAGTGAGTACAAAGCTGTCTATCATAACTAGCCATGTAATGGTTCCTCTGCGCAACTCTGTCTCAGTGTACCAGTTCCTTGAGATTGTGTCTAAAGTGTGAATGAATAGGTGAACCCATTCATCCTCTGGAATGTCTGACCAGTTATGTTCACAAATCTTAATATGTGACCTGGGGTCACTTTCTCCTGTATATTTCTATCGTAAACGCTCCTTGTCATTAGAGAATCTGATCACCATCAATCTCTTAAAATCATCCCATGATGCGATATGTTCTTTATGTGTATGCCAGCATCTTGCAGGTGTGGCTTTTACTGCAAGGTCAATAGCTGCCATCCTCTGCTCATGAGGGATTTCCTGCTCAAACTGCTGTAAAAAGTCATTGACATCCGCTAAGCCATCAAACGACGGACTATCCTTAATCTTTGTTCCAATCCATCGTAGTGGCTTAGTCATAAATGCACATCTGCGAGCTGAAACTTCATAAAGTCTATTCTGCCAATTTTCTAAACCAACCTCCGAATCCGATGCGCATGAGCTATCGCATCATGAACTAATATTTCCTTCAGCGGTGGGATTGATATAATCACTCTAGTTAGTAGTCATCTAATAAAGGCTCTCCATATTATGCACCTCTTCCTCTCCTCTGATAGGTTCAATGTATCGAGGACCCTGAAAAGTATCCAACGATGTGATGATCGAAACTGTTTATCCTCATAGGTCATTTGTCTTTTCTTCAAATTCATAACAACCATGTTATCAATTGCTCAATCAATACCTAATAAAGCTGGATACGGTCTGATATCGCCAATAATTTCTATGACTTCAAAATCTGCAAAGCTCCGAACTCCATCAATATCAAATGGTACTTGCAGTAATCGACCCAGTGGCAATACCCTCTGCTAATTGGCTAATCACAGATGGATAGGTGATCTGGCTAACTCAAGGCTACCCATCTGTTCCCATGTCTACTTAGTAAGAACATTTACCTCTGATCCTAAATCTAGGATTACCTCATCCATTTCAAACTCTCCAATTTGTGTTGTGAGTCTCATTTCTCTTCCTGTTCTTGTATGGCCCATAATATTATGAATAGCACATTGTGTACTGCTCACGGAAGAAGACTGCTAATACCGATCTATGATGCGTTGAAGCTCTTTTATGGATTTATCATTTCTTATGAGTTTCAAGCAGCTCCGCAAGAAGGATTGTACACTTCCTATCAACTCATCCTCTTCGCACCTTCCATATGTGGTAGCCTGTGATATCTGCACAGGACTAATGCCACAAGGTTTCTACGGTACGGCCCTGCAAGGCAATATCTACGATCCTGCTGGTGTAGGGTCAGTAAAGAAAGTTTTAGCTTGCTGAAATGTTTCTTTGTTCTTCTGTAGATCAAGTGGTGTAGTTTTATAGGTGGATTTACGCACCCATTCGGATCTGTATTCTTTTTGGCATCCTGCAATGTGCTACTAGTAGAAGCACTGCTGCGAGTCACAACATTGACTCTTGGTTCTGGTTCTTTCTGCTCAGTAGCGATAAGATGAATATTTTGGTTTAATGCTGGCTTAGGATCCTTAATCTTGGCTATCAAGAGAGGACATTCTTCTACAGTATGATCATAGTACTTGCAATACTTACATGTTGTAGTAGGGTTCTGAAAATCCCTAGCATAAAGTCCTACAGCTCCACAGTTGTAACAAACAATCGGTCCACGGCCACGGCCAAAGCCTCCACCACGGCCTCTTCCTCTGAATCCTTCACCATGGCCATCATGAGCCGGTTCATGCTGTGGACCTGCTACTGGTCCTGATGTCTCTGACTGGACTCTGTAGAAGTCATGTTTACTCTTTATCATGAGATCATAAGCTCTACAATTATTTTCATCATGTTCTACTAACTTATAGAAGTTACAGTATAAGTTATTAGGAGTTTGTACATACTTCTAAAGTAAAGGGCATTCATGTGGTCTATGTCCTCTTATTCTACATATTTCACACCATGGCCCTTGATTCTGTACTAAGGGGTTAGGATCCCCACTTGCTATATATTCCACAAATACTGGACAGTAATCTTTGGCATGGCCATGTCCTTTACACTTTGTACACCATAATTCGTGTTCAACCTCTTTTCCTTTCTTAATCTCATGTAGTTGTAAAGTGAGATTGGCTAACTGATTCTGTAAGTTTGTCATACCTGCACTAGTCTCAGCTAAAGGTGAATCCTCTAGTTTCATTGCCATCTCCAATGCGTCATCCTGCATATGGATTTTCTATTGCATTAGTGGAAGTCTGATATGAGGGAGTAGTGCTGTGATGAACCATTCCTTATGCTGCTACGGCGCAAACTCAGAGCTAAATTGGTCTATAAGAGCCTTAAATTTCTGATCGAAATCCCATACTGATTCTATGGGTAACTGTTTAATGTCTTTAAGTTCTATGATACATTCTGACTCAGACTTGGGTTTCTTAAATTCCTTAATCATTGTGGTCCTGACCTCTACGAGTGTTCTATTCTACGCTGATGTATAATTCATATACCATGTTAAAGCTATTTCTCTAAGTGTAGTGGCCAACTAGAAAAGCTTAGTATTGTCATCCTGGATCTGTTTAATGGTCCATACAGCTTCACATAGGAACCAATGTTGTTCTAGGTCTTCTGCCCCTATACCCATAAAGGTAGGTAATTTCATGTCATCCCCCATTCTGTTTCTATGAGGTGGATTCTAATTTGTTGTATTACTACCACTTGGCGGTGTAAATGTAGGTGATGTAGAGGTAGTATGTACTATGTGTGAACTACTAGATGGAGTTCCTGCGGGATTATTATGAGTCCTGGTTAGTTTCTGTGGGGTATAAGGGTGGTAAGGGATACCCCCTGCTTTTTGTTCTCTATTACTTTGACTCTGTTCTCTAGTACTATCTGAACTATCTTCAAAGAAGGAATATCTGAAATCTACTTTATATTTCTTACCACTACGTGTACATCCAATTTCTTCAAAATCACTCTCAAACTCTTGTGACATTACACTTACTTAACTTATTCATTTGAGAATATATCTAGTACTCCTTTTTCATACAATAACATCTTAAGGGAAAAGTTTAGAGAGTTTAGGTATTGACCACGATATCCCTTGAATAAGTACCTCTCTGCTTCACTAAAACTCTTTCTTTGATCAACTGCAAACTCTGTAATGAAACCTTCCAACAAAATCGCAAGCCAGAAGTATACTGCCCACGAAATGGAATTATCTACGCTCTTCACGGTGTGAATCAGCTCTGGTTTCCAGACAATTTTCCTTTTCTTCTTGAATAGGTGCTTATCATTCAACTTTGACAACCAATCGTACAACTCATTTGCATGGGTCGCAAAAAATATCGCATGCACATCTATGAAGATATGTTTCTGTAGCCAGTCCTCTATACTCAACCTAGGACTCTTGTTTTCTTTCTCAGCAAATTCTCTTTCCTTAGACTCAACCCACTGGTTCAGTTCTTCTTTAGTAGGATACCAACAGAACATTAGCTCTTCACTTTGTTCAAAACTAGCGACAGAACCATTTGTTGGTCCTCTCTGGGCAGACCCAGTTTTACTGTATTGTACCAACAAAACCCCTAGCTCACTGGCCCTTTCGGCGACAGACCGTACACTGGCCTGAAGTCTCACCCGAAGTGATCCTAGATGGGGTGGTTGAAGAATCAGGTTTTTTCAACCAGGTTCTGTAGCATCCTAGGTCCTCCTGACTCTAATTAACCAACGAGATTTGTAAGCAAGGCCTATTTCTCTCTTCCTAACTGACTCTTCTATGGGACTAACTCTTATCGCATCATAGCTTCTAGGACGATCCGTAAACCTTCTCTTCTGCACAACTCTTACCCTGCGATATCTCACACTGCAGCTCCTCCGACAGTGCGATATCGCCTTTCTACGCTGTGATATTTCCTACAGTAAGACTCAGTATGTTCATCAACTCTCAAAGTCCAGAGGCTTCCTCCCTAGGTATAGTAGCTCAGTTAACCTTCATTAGGATGTTAAACAACTTCACTTAATCCTATACAGTTTAACACACTTAACATCAAGTACGCTTAACTCGCTGAAATCATATACAGAAGTCACTTAACACTGTAACGGTTAGCTATCATGAATCAAGCACTGAT
This sequence comes from Pseudotsuga menziesii, assembly GCA_001517045.1. Taxonomy (NCBI): domain Eukaryota; kingdom Viridiplantae; phylum Streptophyta; class Pinopsida; order Pinales; family Pinaceae; genus Pseudotsuga; species Pseudotsuga menziesii. The sequence continues at coordinate 57,042 of LPNX010587415.1, forward strand.
AAACTCATATACAGAATACTCAACACATTCAACTCGCATTTACCCTTCTATATTACTATAAACTAAAGGATAGCATACATACATTCATTAAGTGATAAGCAAAGTTCATGTAATAGATAACAGATAGCAAATAAGTAGAGCACAATCACATCAAATAATCGCACAACACACGGATGTACGTGGTTCACTTCCAGGAGGGAAGCTATGTCCATGGGAACTGTGTTTATATTATATCTTGAGAGAGTAACATAGTTCCGCTGCAACCTCTTATGCAGCTTCAGATATTCTGGGAAAATCCACGAACACAGCTGGGAGCCCTTCTCTCTTAGATCTCTTTTCTTTATATAATGATTTCTTCTTACAATATATCCTTCCTCTCTCTCTCTTAATCCCTGCGGATTGTTACATTCATGCTCAAGGAGTCAGCCATTGGTTACAATAAGATAACTACAGACTTAACAACAGAACCAGAGCTTGACTCTTGCTCAAGGTTTTACAATACTGACAACAACTAGCAATACCTAGCCAGCTGACCAACTGACTGTCTCACTATCTAACCCTTCACATTACAAAATACATGCTTAAAATAGGTGGCCCGAAGGTCTCACCATGATACAAAACTATGGGCCTATCCCAATAGTAACCCAAAAACCCTAACTGTGACAATCAGCCTATCTGTACTTTGAACTGCCGCTTACAGGTCACACTACAGCTTCCTGCAGTCTTCCGCGATATCCAGCGCTGATCGTGGGTATGGGCGTCGCTTCCTCGGTTTCTCCCCTTCTGTCCTTTATCTTTAATACCTCATCCCATTGCTCCTTTTCCATTTATGAGGGTAGCTGAGCCCTCCTATCATCGTCACTGCCTTAAATGCAGTGGTTGAGCTCTATTCTCAGCTGCTTCAGGTATGATTTCCTTTGACTTCCTTCTTTCAACATAGCAGCTTTTCTTGTAGCTGCGGAGCCCTGCTCCAACAAAACATGTGAACTATTTTGATATTTTAGAGTTCCAGGGTGTGGGTTATGAGATGCCCCAAGATAGAGAAGGGGCTAGGATTGATCCTAACCGTGTGCCACACCCTCCACACACACCAAAACCCCCTCGGGTATATCCTCCTATGGGTCCCATGATTGTTGATACACAAGAGGCCTTATTTGACTTGGCAGATAAATTTCTTCAACATGGGACTGTTGTCCAAGGAAATGTAGGTCAAGGGGTTGGAAATTCTGAGGTTGGCCCATCGCACACTCAGGATTCACTTACTAGGTCTCCATACCGTACTAGAGCTACAAATTTCACTAGAGACAGATAGGGTTCATAGCGTCGTGTTATTCCACACCCTTGCACAACATATGGAAGCATATTCTATGGGATTGCTTCAGAGTTCTGGGATGATGGATTACTTTGATATGTAAGTAAAACTCATTCTTTACATATTATATTTTGTTTTATATTACACTTTTCAATTGTTTCGTGATGTATTTCTATTTAATTATCTAACAGTTGATGTAAACAAATATACAGTTGGTGTCCCATGACACCCCAGATTCGCATAGTTCGACAGTTGATGGTGATGACATTGATGCAGCGATCAATGTTGCATATGATTTTGGTGCTTCATCATTAATTGTAAGAACTTTATTTTTTAATTTGTCATCATTATTTACATATTTACAGTAGATATTGCAACATTCAATACGTCCTATTCTGGATATAATATGTTTTATGCAGGGTGGGTACAATGAGTTTGTGGAATGTGAGGCAGGTTCCTCGCATGTAGAGGAAGATTCCCAAACATAGGTATTATTTTAATTATGCTTTTAATGATTCAACATATATGCTTTTAATTATTAGAAATTTTCTAATTGTATCTTTATGTTTTGTTACGTAGCATGATATGTATGCCAGCAGAATGACCTTTTGATTGATTCATATGCCCATTCATTTAGGCCATTGGTATTTACTTCACCCTCTGGTGACCCAATTCCTCACCTTTCACAGGAATATGTAGTATAGTTTAATTTGTACATGCAAGTATGTCTCACTTTCTTTGAAACATTCATTGTCCGTCCATGTAGTATATGTCTCGTTTTCTTTGTATTTGTTGGCATTAATATATGTTAATTTATGCAAGAATATAGTGAGGAAGTGGTTCTTGAAGAGAAACAAATCTAGGTTGTTCCTAAACCACCTCTTCCCCCCCTAGGTACATGTATGTTTCTCTTTCTTTGAAAAAATCATTTTTTCGTCCATGTAGTATATGTCTCATTTTCTTTGTATTATCTGACATTGACATATGTTAATTTATGTAGGAATCTAGTGACGCAGTGGTGCTTGAAGAGCACCAAATCGATGTTGTTGGTGACCCACTTCTGCTCCCCGAGGTACGTGTATGTCTCGCTTTCTTTTAAAAAATCATTGTCCGTCCATGTAGTATATGTCTCTTTTTCTTTGTATTTGTTGACATTGACATATGTTACTTTATGCAGGAATATAGTGAGATAGTGGTGCTTGAATATCACCAAATCCAGGTTGTTGGTGACCCACTCCTTCCCCCCCCTCGCCCCCACAAGGTACATGTATGTTTCACTTTCTTTGAAAACTTATTTTTCATCCATGTAGTATATGTCTCGTTTTCTTTGTATTACATGGGATTGACATATGCTACTTTATGCACATATATAGTGAGGCAGTGGTGCTTTAAGAGCACCAAATTGATGTTGTTGGTGACCCACCTCTGACCCCCCACCAGGTACGTGTATATCTCACTCTATTTTAATTGTTCTTTTAATGATTCAACATGTGCTTTTTTAATTATTTGAAATTGTCTAATTGTATCATTATGTTTTTGTACGAAGGAACCTATGTTTGATACAGTTGTCCATCGAGCAGCCTTGATCACTAATGCATATGCCAATCCTTTTATCCCGGTGTTATTTGTTCCACCCAATGGTTACACACCTCTTCACATCCTGCATGTATATTTATATATCGGTTATCTTGTATCTATGTTTCCCCAATTGTCCCTCCATGTAGTATAGTTTCTTTTGTACATGCAAGTATCTTTTTCCTTGTTTCCCGCGTTGATATGCTGAAATTGACAGATATATTATTTTATGCATCTTGATAGTGAGCGAGTGGTGCTTGAATAGCACCTAATGGGGGTCTTCACTCACCCACCTCCCCCCCCCCCCCCCCCCCCCCCCCCCCCCCCCCCAAGGTACATGTATGTCTCATTTTTTTTGAAAAAGTCATTGTCCCTCCACGTAGTATAGTTTTCTTTATACATTTAAGTATCTTTTTGGTACACCCATTGATTTGCTAACATTGAATTATATATTATTTTATGCAGCTTGATAGTGAGCAAGTGGTGCTTGAACAACACCCAATCGGAGCCGCTGCTAGTGAGGCACCATCACTTACACCGCGACCCACCATAGCTTACTCACGAAAAGTAAGTAAAAACGTTATATTGGCTTGGAATTTGAAAAAATGTACATATAATGTTTATAGGTTGGTAAACTAACTTACAAATTTTGGTTTGTGTGCAGTCTCTGAAAATGAGATCTTTCTGTCTTGTTCAACATTGGGGATCACCACTGAGCAGTCGGAAAAGAAAGATAGACTTCTCACCAGCCACTGCCAATGACAGTGAAAGGGGGGATAAATAGAATTAATGTATAGGGGGGACACATACATGTAATATTTTGTTTGTATACACACAGATGTACACTATGATCCACTATTTTTTATTATGTCCACGACATGCCATTTTTGAAACATTATATGTACATATAATATAAATCAAGGTTCAAATTTATATATATGGCTGCCTTGATTTTGGAACATGATATTTATTATATTCCTTTCATATATGTTTAACTATGTATTTCATTAAGTATGTGTTTAATTAAAATGATGATGTGTGGTTCACCTATGTGATATTATAGACCTTGTCATGACATATCCTATTAAATATTTTAAGATCTCCAATACTTCAAGGAAGAATGTATGACTCATCCAACTAAGATCAAGTAACCATTAAGTAAGCCATGGGAGATAATCACTAGATCAACACCATGGGAGATAATCACTAGACCCAACATCATAATTTGTTCAGGACATCCTACAAAGATAATCAAAACTAAGTTACAAGACCAAGACAAATGAATTGTATATATGAAAATAAGAAAGATATATAACTTCAGAAATCCATCCTTAATAAAATACCAATATCATGGTTCAATTAACAACCCATGTAAGGCTATCATCAACTTTTTAACATCATAACCTTTATCACACACCTTAAAACAGTTGAAAATCAACACACTAACATGATTTAGGTCAAGTCTCTCTTTGTAAGAGAATTTTCAAGAAAGAGCATCATAAAGGTAAATTCCCTCTACATAAGAAATTCCATGGAATGTACAAGTGCCACTTGATCAAGAAGAAATCTGTAAACACCACCCTCTATCAACAAACTACAATCACTGATGGTGTACTATTTTCCTTCAAATGGAAACTTATACTATACATCTAGTATTGTTGATTCACTTCCTAAACTTCTTTGAAAATCATCCTAACTATCCTCTTTACAATTCTAATTTATACCTTAAATTACCCTAACCAATACACTACCTAAACTCTTGTTAGTTGAAAATAGTATGTCATAAATCAGCTACCTAAACCTCATAATTACCCTCTCATATGACTAACCTAGAAGCTTACACTACCATCTTTACCTCACTACAAATTCTAAGTTTAAATCATTTATTTATTGTTTCTTTTTAAACAAAATCTGAATTTTGTTAAAATGCTTATTGCTTATTATGAAGGTGCATTGATTGGACATAAAGGGTAAATCATAAGTCCATTGAATATCATACATTGGTTCTTTAAACTTGCTATAAAACACATACAAATATGAAATTTATACCGATGATTTCAATTGACATTGGGATTAAATTCCTCACATAAGTATCTTCATTTCTCCCTATTTATTTTGTTTCATGTATGTGCATAGCCTGGGTATATGTCCTTTTGGTTTCTACTTAAATGATACTAACAAATCTAATGATCTAAACCTAAATAGTTCATAAAACCCTCATTCCAACTCATAACTTGTGAACCCTAGTTATAGCATGCAATTTGTAGTTCATGAAACCCTAGTTGGTTTTTAATTTGTAAGTGTAGCCTAGGGATATATGGCCTTTTGGTTTCTACTTTAATGAAAACAACATACCCTCTGATCTCTATACTCATGTATTTCTTATAATTCATGAAACCTTAGTTGGTTTTGCTTGTAATTCATGTACATGCATTTCTACTTCTAAGTAATGGATGCATGTGAACTTCCACTTGTAATCCATGTTCTACCATATTCATTCCATTTCATGTATGCTCATAGCCTACACGCATTACCTTTTGGTTTCTACTTAAATGGTACTAACCAATCTAATGATCTAAACCTAAAGAGGACATAAAACCCTAGTTCCATCTCATAAATTATGAGTGCAATTATAGCTTGCAATTTGTAGTTCCTAAAACCCTAGTTGGTTTTCAATTTGTAAGTGTATCCTAGGGATATATGGCCTTTTGGTTTCTAATTTAATGAAAATAACATAGCCTCTCATCTCTATACTCATGGATTTCTTATAATTCATGAAACCTTAGGTTGGTTTGCTTGTAATTCATGTACATGTGCTTCTACTTCTAAGTCATGCATGCATGTGAACTTCCACTTGTGATCCATGTTCAACCCTATTCATTTTGTTTCATGTATGTGCATAGCCTAGGTATATGGAATTTTAGTTTCTACTTAAATGATACTAATCAATCTAATGATCTAAACCTAGAGAGGTCATAAAACCCTAGTTCCATCTCATAACTTGTGAACCCTAGTTATAGAATGCAATTTGTAGTTCATGAAAACCTAGTTGGTTTTAAATTTGTAAGTGTAGCCTAGGGCTATATGGACTTTTGGTTTCTACTTAAATGATACTAACCAATCTAATTTAATTTTCAAACCTAAAGAGTTTATAAAACCCTAGTTTGTATTTCCATGTCTTAATTTGTGAACCCTAGTTTTATTATGCACATTGTTGCCTTATACTTTAGTACAAGAATAATATAGCGTGTGATCTCTAGACACAGTGTTTTCTTAATGCTGCAACATGTGTTTTCTTAATGATATATAGACACATTGGGCCATGGAACCATAAGGGATAGGGCCACCTAGAGGTAATCGCATGTGAGGAGACCAACGAAGTCGATAGCTCATCAATCTGACCTCAGGTTTCTAAGTTATGTCGAGTTGAAAGTCGCATGAAAATTCCATTGAGGGACACTTGGTGAGTTTCGGTCCGGGAGAGAAAAAATAAATGGAGAAGAAAAATTGCATTCCCTTGGATTTTTCAAGTATGTATGGGAAAGGTCGATATGGGAACCCTACCAACACAAGCATGAACGAGGGTTTTGCAGAGTTGACCCACCAATGCAAAAGTTGCATTGAAGGAAATTAATAAAAACCCTAGTTTATGACATCAATACACAATGAAGTGAATGGGCCATGAAAACGCAAGGAAGAGATCCACCTTGAGGTAATCGCATTCCAGGATACCAACAGAGTCGACGGTTCATCAATCTAGCCTCAAGTTTCTGAGTTATGTCGAGTTGAAATTCACATGAAAACATTGTTTAGGGGCACTTTGTGACTTTCAGTCCAGGAGTGAAAAACCAAACGAAGCAGAAAAATTGCATGCCGTTGGCTCCTGCAAGTCTATATTGGCAAGGATGATGTCAGAACCCTACCAAAATAGGCATGGTCGAGGGTTTTGAAGAGTGGACCCAACAATGCAATAGTCGCATTGAAGGAAACTTAGAAAAACCCTAGTTTACAAAATCAATGCACAATGAAGTCACTCGAACATGAAAAGACAAGGGAGAGGTCCGACTAGAGGTATCACATTCTAGGATACCAACATATTCAATGGTTCATCGATCCGACCTCAAGTTTCTGAGTTAGGTTGATTTGAAAGTCGCACGAAAATGTCATTCAGGGACACTTTGTGACTTTTGGTCTGGGAGAGAAAAACCAAACAGAGCAGAAAAATTGCATCTGGATGGATCCTGCTAGTTTGTGGGCAGGGATGATATGAGAACCTTACCAACACATTCACGGTTGAAGGTTTTGCAGAGCTGACCCATGAATGCAAGAGTTTCATTGAAGGAAACTCAACAAAACCTTAGTTTACAAAATCAATGCACAATGAAGTCATTGGGTCATGAAAACATGAGGGAGAGGCCCGCCTAGAGGTAATCGCATGCCAGGAGACCAACGGAGTGGACGGTTCATTGATCTGACCTCCAGTTTCCTAGTTATGTTGAGTTGAAAGTCGCATGAAAATATTGTTCAAGGAGACTTGGTGGCTTTCGGTCCAAGAGAGAAAAACCAAACGGAGCAGCAAATTTGTATGACCTTGTCTCCTATAAGTCTGTATGGTAAAGGACGATATGGGAATGCTACCAAAATAGGTACGGTCAAGGGTTTTTCAAAGTTGACCCACCAATGTAATTAAATGTACATTAATATAAAAAACATCAAAAACCATAAATTGCAACAACTCGAGAGCATGTTATTTTATGGTTTCTATTTGTTGGTGTCTAAAGACACCGGGTTTTTTTTGGCTCCTCCAATGTTCCATAGATCATGTTTGTATCCTAGGCACATGAAAGGATAAACATTAGTTCTATCATAAGAAAATAAAGAGAACCCAATGAAAATGTGCAAACATTATTTATAGATAACTCAAATGAGGTTGTAGAATCGTGTTTATAGTGTCCAGTATCCTCTGAATAGTATTATTTCTATGAATAGTATATGTTGGGTGTCTTATAATGTCTAAATCAATCCACCTATTATTTAATTATAAACCGGGGTTTGTAAGCTTAGAATTGACACAAAATATATGCGAAGGTAGAGGGTGTCGTGTAAATATTTTAACAAACAAAAGATCAAAAGATCTTTCAGAATGAAAAACTGAGTCAAACTCCTAAAAATGTAATTATTAAAGTAATTAAACTGAGATAGAATAATAAACTAAATAAGTGATAATAAACTTTAAACTGGAATAAAATCAACAATTAACCATTCAAATGGGAAACTAGGGTGCAATGAGGACTTAACTTATAAGCAACTAGAAAACTTAATAAGAAAAACAAGTAGAAAACCTAATAAAAGAAGCAAGGAGAAATTTTAATAAATGAAATATTTGTAGGTTCTATCCTACAATTTCTTTCAACAATAACACAACATAAAAGAGACAACCTAAAAACATACTAAGGATAACACTAAATCTCACATACAAACAAATAAATCAATCTAAAATGCATAAACACAAAATAATACAACAGTAACACAAAATCAGAAATAATATTCAAGAAACAAAAACAACTTAACACACATTCAAGGAAAATAGAAGTAAGGAAAATAATAAAACCTTAATAAATAACCCAAAACAATTAAACTTTAAATTTAATGTTAAACAAAACTATCATCTAACTATTACAGTCAAAACATAATTGAGACACTAACAAAACTAAACTAAAAACAATCTCAAAACACATAAAAAAAACTAGAAACAAAACTAAGGGCTGAATGACAGAATCAAATGTGGGTCTGAAAGGGGTGGGTGAATAACATACTGAATAGGCTCTCTGAATGACAGTCTGCATAGTTAAAATGGTAAAAACTAACCAAAAATCAAATGAGCTAATCTTCAGTTGAAGTCATGAAGATGTAATTCTAATGCATAAAGGAAATAAATAAACCTACTTATTAAGCAAATTTAACAATAAAATAAACTTAAACAAATTCATAAGCCTAAGCATAAATAAACCATTGTATATTAATAAATTGAAATGTAAATTGCAAAAACTGATAATTTAGAACAGAAATGAAATAGATAGAAGTGAATCTATTTAACTTGATAAACAACAATCTATTCTATGTAACTTGCAAATAAACTGAACAATAAACTGGAAATGAAATGACTAAAAATAAAGCTGAAAACAAACTATGTGCGCAGTTAACTCTCTACTTCAGAAATAAAATTGCATTACATAAATAATAAAACAAACTGTGAATTAAACTAGCTACAACAGAAAAATGAAAGAAATAAACAAGAAAAGAAGCCTATGGTTTATGAGGGTCCCTCTCAGCAATCAAGGTTGGTGTATGGCTAACTTCTACTCAAACACAATCTTCAACAACAACTCATATAGCTATTTATTCAAATGGTGGAACAGAAATACAATATACTCAAGAACAACCTGATGAATTCTTCCTAACTCTCTAACTTTCTAGCTCTAGCTAACTGAGCTCTCACATAGAGGCTGCTATATATAATAGTTTATAGAGATGAGCAAGTCAACCCTTTAGTGTTCGACTCCTCTCTAAATTTAGTCAATCTTGAAGGAACATAACAAATTAGAGGCCAATGAGAAAGCAATTTTCCTTCTTCAGCACGGTTCTCATCTTCTTTACTGGACAATGAACACATAGGGTCCTCTTTAGCATGAACAATCTTTAGACGTGGCACACGGGCTCCTTCCGTATCACAACAACTGGGATGATGGAGAACGAGAGCGTAGTGGCGAATCTTCTAGAGCGTGGGTTGAATGCATCAATCCAACACGTGGGTTGTTGATGTGGTGGCGAGCAAAAGAGAATGCAGGCTGTAAACTATCTAGAATGCAGCTTCATCACTCAGACACATGGATAATAGTTCGTTTGTAGGCTATTTGACATTTTAAATGTCCAAAATTAATTCTTAGCAGCACACAGTCTGATGGGCGATCTGGACGGAGAGCTGAACGAGAAGCTGAGCAGTGAGCTGGATACACTAGGAATCGATCTAGGGAGAACAAAGTGTATGACTGGTGGTGTGCTTCAGGGCTGCAGTCTACAACAATACATTTCAACATCTGGCAAACCACCAGCGAGTTTCATGCGACGAGCTAGATGACAAGATGGACGCCGAGCTGGACGTGCTGTGCCAAAGGCAGGCTGAATGCATTATGTTTATTAATTTGGCTGAAAAATATTATAAAATATGCAAACAAATTTATAAATCAGTTAATACATCAAATGCACTTTCATAATGTCATTTTTAATTAATAAAACCATAAAAATGATAACAATAAAAGATTTCATATAAACCTTAAATATACTCATACCTGAGGCTGAATAATTATCTGCATAACATAAAATATGCAAAAGATAATGAAACATGTGCTTAAATGAGTAATTTAACTGCAAAAAATGATAACAAATCTAGGATCAACAGTATCTATCAATCACAGGTTTATTACATTGGGAATAAACTAAGGCTAAATAATTGAAATTGTGCTTTAGCACGCACTTTAACGTTTAAATAATGCACCTCACAATCTAGCCACATTGGACAATCTAGTAATACGTGACAATGCACTCACTCGAGTAGGCCATCTAGATCATCTCTTCTTCCGATGGTGTCCATCATCATTTTGTGCTCTATATGAGGTAGAAAGTATTGTACATGTGACCTATTTTTGTTTGAAAGTGTGGGCATCTTGATGTTTATACCAACTACCAGGTTGTTGAAGTGGTATATAATAGCTCGTGGTCTATAATCCTGATATACATACCCACCCTTCCTTTTCTATTGTGCTAATAGTGTCAAGTACTCCCCTTTTATAACCATCTATTTATTTGGAAATTCAATATTTTCATCATCTGTAACAAGTTCAAATGATGGTTTGTTTCCCCTCTAAGCAACATGCTAACCAATAGTCATAACCCCATTCATTATTTTTTGGGTCAACCACTACATATATATAACTTGTGAGTTAACAATACATTTTTTAAATAAGGTCTTGCATGTAACATAAATTAAATGTCTTTCAATGTAAAGGCTTATAGTTATTTAGGTACTAATAATTTACTTTTTTGTACCCACTTGTATGAGATCCAATATGTGATCATAGTCTATAGAAATATGTGTCTAATCATCTTCCAAATGGTCTATCTCATTACCCCCCTTGAAATCAGTGCAAGAGTCACTCGATCCCATGTATCAACTATATATGTATACTCACAATCATCCCATTCATCGATGCTACAAGAACTACAAAATCAAGCCTTCAATCTTTTTCAAATTTGTAGGGCAGAGTTGTCTGAGCTTCTAATTGAATGAAACTGGTGAGTTCCATGCACTATGTTCACTTGATGTGTTTGGGATCGGTCCACATTTGTCACCTCCTAGAATATTCTCTGCACTAGGTGTTTCCTTGTTTCTTGTTCTCCCATCACATAAGCACACCATTTCACTATAGATGCAACGTCTCGAAGGAGAGCACCTGTAAATTTCATCTCTTCCCTTCGAAGGGTAGTTTTTATGCATGCACCAGCACCATTGTGCTCTCCTTTGCCATGAACAATTTCAAAGTAGTTCCATATATGTGCACCTTGTATTTTATGTGCAACAAACAAAACCATTGAAATACATGTGCATTCTTGAACTGTCCAGCACAACCATCTGACCAAATCAAATGACGATAAAATGGTATATCCATAGCTATCACATGATCATAAAATAATTTAAATCAATGTTGCACGTAATGGATGTTGTGGGTTTGGTCATCACTTATGTAAAATTTACTTTCTTTTAGTATCACACCTTTCTCTTCATTGCTATGTGGCCCATGTCGATACGTGATATGGACCATTATGCTCACCTGCTCCAAGTGATGGTATTGACTTTGTATTTCATTTTGTGGTTGTAGGGTGTAATTTTCTGCAAATTCAACCACTTATAGTATTGTTCCGAGAGGGAAGGTGTCCCAACATATTCTGAATTGATCATCTTGCCACGATTCCATATCGCGATGTTGAATGTATTGTTCAATATTTCCACGAAACTTTGAAATAAAATCACATACTTGCACCTCGTGTAAAAAATTAAATAGTGTTATAAAACAACATAAAAATATTTACATGAATATTAATATGTCAATATTTAACAAGGTTATAAAACACCATAAACAATGTACACTCAGTTAAATTAATATTCTTCGTGTACATTGTCGCCTATGAAGTCACCAATTTAATCTTCTTTCTTTATTTCCCTTCAGGTAGCTGATATGTCTTATACTAATAGTTCTTCTTGTTGACAATTGTATTCCTGAATTATTGATCTCCACTCTCATGGTTGCAATCAAACCATAATGATATCCCACCACAATTGTTGCAAGAACCCTTTACACATTGTTTTAAGTAACGTGTCTTCCTATCTTTCCTCGGACACGTTATGATATGGATGAAATCTCTAGATGACATTGGCGGTATTGTACTTGAGCATTCCTGCACATGGTTAGGATGCAAAATACGACGTATATGTGAAAATGTATGATAATATAGATCAAACTCTATGTGCTATCTACAACAACAAGTTTTATGGATGGTATTGATTCTTACATACCAAGGCTTGCATTTTTCAAAAGATGTTTTCTCGAGCCTTAGCTCTACATGGGAAACTTTAAACATCTCGAATAATTGAGTTTGTGTCTTGTCAAGATAATGTTTAACATTAGGTTCATTGTTCATAGAACCCCTACAGTTTTTTAACACATATTTTGTGTTAGAATATGACCTAGTGTTATTGTGCTGAAAAGTGTGCACTAGTCTCTTCACTACTTCGACTAATTTCGTGTCTTTGTGGGACAACCTACCACTAAATGCCCATAATGTTTCCATTTATCCCTCTACATCAAGGCTGTCTCTTCTTAATGGATATTTTTTAAGTGTATTTGGATGTAAAGGCACAATATTTTATGTGCATTTAAGTAAGTGACGTTGTCTTGTGGATGTACATACAATTTATTCAACCTATACGCGGCGAGCCACAGTACAGTCTTGTGAAAAAGTTTTTTAACCAATCGATGTGAATGCAGCAGCAAGAGATTTAACAATGTGATTACTTGATTCAATATCATTCAATGTTGTTATGCGTAACTTTCTTCTAACAGTTTCCATATTTCTAGATTTAAGCAAATCTAAAAACAATTTCCATTTACTGGCTTAAATTTTTTTATTGAAATATTGTTTCATTATTTGAGAAGAATGATGAAGGATAGTGTGTCTAGCCACCTTACCTTCCATGGAAGTCAATTCGGTCTCATCCACTTGTATCCATTTAGGAGTTCTCTTTCATTTTGATGTGATATTTCTTGTCGTTTGAAATGTTCGAGTGAAATTTACATCTACTACATGATGACAACTTTGATTAGGAGATTGAACCACCTGGCATGGTTGTTGTGGAGTCACATTTTCATCGTCACGAACATAATGGTTGAACTATTCAAAATATTTTCTACTTAATAATGGACCAAGAATATCATCTCCCCTATAACCAGCTTCCTTTAACGTTGCATTATCTTCCTCGGCCTCTATGTCAGGTATCTGTTGAGTAGGAATGGGAAGTATTTTCTCATCCAATGAATGCCAATGATTTCTTGGATCTTCCCTCTTATTTTTGTTTTTATTTTCAGCTTCTTCTACTGTAATAACCTACCTCACTGATTTTGGACCTCTATTACTTACATTCACCATTGAAATCCACCCAAACTTGTACAAAACCTATTGATTTGTGTAAGAAGTTATTCAATTGCAGGTTGAGCAGTTCTCTGTGCGCAAGTTCAGAAGAATTATATCTTTTGCTATAGTAAAACTAGCCCACATCCCGCAACCCAAGATTTTTTATAAAACATATATTGCACATGTGATATAACACATGTCCATTTTATCGCATATGCGATATAAATACACTGTAGTTTACTTAACGAGCATTTTGTATTACGTGATCACTAAATCGCATTTGCGATATATTGCATATACGATTTAGTGCATATCAAATATTTAAACCTGATAACCTTATAATGGAACCCATACCCATAATTAATACCTCAAGACCTATCCTCAATGCTCATAACCTCATAATGGAACCCATACTCAACCTAGAGTCCAAATATCCCATCTAGAAGGCATGTGTGGTAATTAAAGGACTCATTTGTAGCTCGTGCACCATAAAATATTCATTTAGGTCCTAAGACCCTACCTTTTCTTCCATGACATTGCTCAAAGTCCCAAACCTTATAACGACACCCTTCTCCCATTTAGACTCCATTTATATGGCTTGTCCATAAACCATAAAAACATCCTTTAATCCATAGAAGATAGGATTTATCCTTGGGCCATGGTAGTGTCTTCATAACTATCTCTTGTCTAGAAATATTCATAATGGTTTCTATATGACCATGGTCAATGCCTTGAGAACAATCTTCATTGCATAAAATAGTATAATGGCACATAAAGGAAGCTTATAGGGATCCATAGGAAAGAATATTTATCAAGCCACCACATGTGACCATCAAGCCACCATATGCCAGAAATTAGGAATTTTTTTATAGTAGTTATGGGTCTTGAGGCCATATGCATGGCAATGGGAGGAAACCCAAGCCTTGGTCCCTAAATGAATCCCTTATTCATTTAAGTTCAATAAGGAAACATTAAACTACCACACAGGACCCATTGATGGTATCCCTACCCAAAAATGGGGGATAATCATGCCATCGAGAGGTCTTAAATAATAGACATGGGTCTCTAGGCCTTACACATGGTTGAGAAAATAAACCTAAGACTTAGTCCATAAAGGAATATTATATCCATCCAAGGCCTAAAATGATACCTCGAATAACCTCACATGACTTACAAGCACTATGTTATCCCTAAAGTTGAACCTAAACTACAGGGGTTCAAGCTTAAGGAAATCTTTTTCCAAAAATATACAAATCAATGAAATCAAACTAAAAACAAGCAGGCATGAAATCAAAGCTATTGGAAAGAAATCACACAATTATAAATGAATTAGGATGGTATGTCAATCATAGCTATAAGAGAATCATGAAATCATACAGGAACTGTATAACATAAAACAATACTCAAGGTTCAATATCTTGGTAACTACGATCATAAAGTCATGAAATGAAACTGTCTCTGTTTTTAGAAAATATAAAGGATAATTGCATTTCAAAATAAGAATCACTGTAATGGAATTCAGTGGACAATATACATGATAAATCATAAGAAAGACAATTTATAACATACAAAGACAAATCATGGTCATGCTCATTCAAAGTAGAACCTGTTATTGAAGCCATAGATTATTCATGTTATATAGACAGTGATCAAAACTAGGCTTTCACAACTCCAAAATTGCCAACCAAATCCCTCATCTTCTAATGAAAATCCTTCCATCCTTTCATAATCCTAAACAGGAACTAAATATGGTAGCAACAAACAGTCTAGTTTTGTGGAGAGTTTAAGTGATTTCAAGAGTCAAACCCCAACCAACAATCTCATCATTTATGGATATAATCATCCCTTGTCGATCTTTACCTGGTCGAATCTATTTGCAATGGTAACGCCTGTGAATTGACTACTATAAATTGAAGTAGCTGGCTTGATCCTTTGCCACTTGTATTTGAAGGATCAAATGATGCCTAAAATATGTGATTACTCCTATAATTACTAATTTATCTCCTTGAAACTATCAATTTTCTTAAGTCGTTGGCTCAAATTCAGGAACCAATATTTTCCAGCTGTCCCAACATTACTCACCATTTTCCCCCTTTCATCTACTGTCATTGGATTCTCAACAACCACAGTTTCCAATTGTGATTTTGTTGGACGTGCTGAACTAGAAGCTGGGGCCGTTGTGGCCGCTGCTAGAGGTCTTTGTGTAGGAAGTTGCATTCTGATATTGCTTATTTGTCCAACATTTGTAACAAAATGACAGAGTGCACATTTAATAGATGGAGCTCCATATGGGTACATAAGTGTCATGAAACAATTCCCGCAATTCACATGTGCAATCTGATTTGCCTCTATTGCAAGATTAACTATCCTGCAACATGAGCACTGAACACTAGTTGCTCCACGAGTATACATTAGCAATCTATGACAACGTCCACAAATTAGCTGAGCCATTTTTGCACCAGGTGGAATTGCAGTTACTGTGTTGCATACTGTACATCAAACATTTGGTGCACCTTGTTCCATGTTAGGAGGTGGAAGAGGCATTTGTTGGGGAGGGTAAGGATTCATATGAAGGGGCATGGTTCCATATCCAGGCCTGACAGCACCTGGATTATTGTTCTGTATTGAGTTAATTCTTGCCAACGTGCTTCCTATTGGGCCATTAGCGGATTCATTGTTGACAGGGGTAAATATGTTCTGAATGCCTCTTCATCTCAAAACAAAAACATTAAAATAATAGAAAACTAAATCCTCAATATTTTTTGAAAGTAAGCAGGTTGGCAGATAGTTCCAGAAGTTCTTTTCAAGAGAGGTAGGATTTAATCTCACCAAATTCCAAAATTTGTGCTCCTCTTCCACATGCAACCTGACACATTCCATAGAACCTTGTACGCAACAAGAGCAACCATCAGATCTTTTGCAGCTTCCAGGATATGATCAATTTCCATGGATGCAAAGCTTGAGCAAAACTGTTGAATGAAGTCACTTGGATAGTTGAAAATGATCTGCAACATTATAGAACCAAGAACTGACATCTTATCTCTAGATTTCCATTTCCACTCTGATCTCCCAGTACCACATGGGAAATTTTCTAGATGATGAATGCATGGCACAATACAGTTTGGAGAAGCAGTATCAGAATTGACAGCATGGGCTAATGCTCGACAACACTCACTTTGATGCGTTTGAAAGTGGCGACAAGAACCAATTAGAGAAGCAACTACACCTGGTTTTCTTGCTTTTAGTAACTCTGTGAACTTAGAACCAATTTCATCCCAGATCATATTTACTTGACCCTCATGTCTTAAAGAAGAAACCAATGACTGGACAACAAAATTTCCAGATTCATGAGTTGCAATTTCAAGCAAAGAATGTCAAAAATAGCAATTCAAGATTTCCATGTAAAGAGAATTTGGTGCTACCTCCAGAATAACCTCCATTAAATGGTTGCGAGTTGGATCCATCACAATATCTAAGACATTCCGTACTGTAGCCTCCTCTAACACCTGGTATATTGTTACCGCATAAATCATCACCAAGACTTCCAGCCCAAGCATTTGCAGTTTCATTGCTGATTGATGGAGATTGGGTTTGTGTCATAAATAAGATCTGAAATTCCTGTTGCAACAGCTGGATCATTTAAGCCAGTAGCATCATTTATATGGTGACGATCTCGATAAATATTGATGAGATTAGCGCTTGTTGGCCCTAGAGGCAAATACTTGGGTTGAGAAACATAACAAAACAGTGAGACAAGATCAAGAAGGTGCTGATGGGTCTCATAAAGCTTCCGAAGCTCATCATATGTCCACTCCTACTTATTTTTATCATGATTCCTCATATCTGTAATCAACTCATATTGTGCCTTGTACATCTCATCAATTACCCTTAGCATTGGAGAAATTATAGAACTAAGCCCTGTTCCACTTGCTCCAAAACTAGACTCCACATGATTTATTAATAGGCTCATATCTTCAGACATTTGGAATGCTGCCAAAAACTGAGATTTTTCTGTAGCAGATCTGATGATAACATCTGGCTTTGTCTAGGGATGACATGCTCCCTGTGAGCTGCCAAGAACAAGTAGACCAAGTTCCTTTCCATTTCATTGGGCTAGAGTCTTCATCACAAGTCTCTGTTACTTAAAAAAGCTTGAAAATAAACTGCTAACTAAATCTTTAAACTACTTTGCAAATTGACTAATCCTCTCACAACACTCTGATCATACTATACAAACTTAAAGAAATGCTTGAAGCATCAAGCTTATTTATTTACAGCTCCCATTATAATCATCTACTTTCTTTTGATAAGGAAAATCCTGCTTCCAATGAAGCCATACAAATATTGGACTAATTGGTAAAAATTCTGATTTGGAGATGATGAATAAAGGAACCCATGGAATATCAAAATTTATTTCAAGAGAAGAGAAAATCCAACCTCCATTTGACAAAAACAATCTGACATTTGAGCTGCTCAAAGACTCCATATAATCAACAAATGGATCAATGAAGCTATAAGGAAATACCTCTTGCTGAAGATCAAAAAATCTATGTATTTCCTCTTCCTCATAATGGCTGCCACTTTCAGCTACCTGCAAACTGAATTGCAAGTATGGCTGCTCAATGTATTCTATGGATTCAGGATGGTTGATTTCCACACAATGTTTTCCCTCATCAAAATTTGATTCATAGTTGTCATACATCCGTTGGTTGATCCTCAAATCAATAAAAGTTGATGTAGGGATCTGCTCTTTTTCATCTGAATACTCATCATAAATTGGCATATCTTCAGAGTGAATAGGTTGATGCTGATCCCAATCTAGAACTTCATTGTCTTCATGATAAAATGGAACATTCTGATAGATTTCTAAAGATGAATATTTTTGTTCTATGATGCTATCATCAACTTTATCGTCAAAATTTTGAAAAAATTCTTCTTGTAAAACAGAATTAGAGGAAGATAATGGATCTTCTTCCTTCTTCATAACATAACCACCAGGTTCATCTTTACTACTAGAAGAATCTAATTCTAAACCCCGGATATATAATGCATATCCCCTACAGCATTGCTCAAAAAGACACTCAGCTAAGTAAATCCTCTTACAATATGAATAAAAGGCATCATGGAAATATTTCAAAGGGGAAATACTGGAAGGAGGAAGAGTTCTGTACCATTGTCTCGCACAACCATCTAATGAATACATAAACATTTTCATCAATACATCTTCATGATGTATACTCAGCTGATCCATGTATTGATGAAATTTAATTACATGATGTGCTGGATTGTCCTCTTCCTTTTCTCGGAATCGCGGAAGAAAATCTCCCCATTCCTCCATGATAGGTAATGTATTTGGAAAACCAGGAACACCTGAGAAATTGAGCGGAGAAAATCTCTGTGCCAACATGGTTTCAAAACGCTTTGACATCTTGTAAAATCGCCTCTTGATTCTTCAAACATGGAGTTTCCCGATGAATAAATATGTAGTCAAACTAATGCCCTGCTCCTGTCCACCATCAAGAGCTAGATCTGATCTTTGTCATTCTTTCCTGGGGAAGATATATTCACTCCTCCATCCCCGGCAATGGCGCCAGAAGATGTTATCCCTAAAGTTCAACCTATACTACAAGGGTTCAAGCTTAAGGAAATATTTTTCCAAAAATGTACAAATCAATGAAATCAAACTAAAAACAAGCTGGCATGAAATCAAAGCTATTGGAAAGAAATCACACAATTATAAATGAATTAGGCTGGTATGTCAATTAGAGCTATAAGAGAATCATGAAATAATACAAGAACTGTATAACATAAAACAAGACACAAGGTTCAATATCTCAGTAACTACGATCATAAAGTCATGAAATGAAACTGTCTCTGTTTTTAGAAAATATAAAGGATAATTGCATTTCAAAATAAGAATCACTGTAATGGAATTCAGTGGACCATATACATGATAAATCATAAGAAAGACAATTTATAACATACAAAGACAAATCATAGTCATGCTCATTCAAATTAGAACCTGTTATTGAAGCTGTGGAGTATTCATGTTATACAGACAGTGATCAAAACTGGGATTTCACAACTCCAAAATTGCCAACCAAATCCCTCATATTCTAATGAAAATCCTTCCATCCTTTTATAATCCTAAACAGGAACTAAATGTGGTAGCAACAAACAGTCTAGTTTTGTGGAGAGTTTAAGTGATTTCAGGAGTCAAACCCCAACCAACGATATCATCATTTATGGATATAATCATCCATTGTCGATCTTTACTTGATTGAATCTATTTGCAATGGTAACGCCTATGAATTGACCACTATAAATTGAAGTAGCTAGCTTGATCCTTTGCCACTTGTATTTGAAGGATCAAATGATGCCTAAAATATGTGATTACTCCTATAATTACTATTTTATCTCCTTGAAACTATCGATTTGCTTAAGTTGTTGGCTCAAATTCAGGAACCAATATTTTTGAGCTGTCCCAACATTACTCACCATTTTTCCCCTTTCATCTACCGTCATTGGATTCTCAACAACCATAGTTTGTGTTTGTGATCGTGTTGGACGTGTTGAACTAGAAGCTGGGGCCATTATAGCCGCTGCTGGAGGTCTTTGTGCAGGAAGTGGCATTCTCATATTGCTTATTTGTCCAACATTTGTAACAAAATGACAGAGTGCACATTTAACAGATGGAGCTCCATATGGGTACATAAGTGTCGTGAAATAATTCCCGCAATTCACATGTGAAACCTGATTTGATTCTATTGCAATATTAACTGTGCTGCATTATGAGCACTGAATACTAGTTGCTCCACGAGTATACATTAGAAATGTATGACAACGTCTACAAATTAGCTGAGCCATTTCTGCACCAGGTGGAACTATAGTTACTGTGTTCACTAGTACAAGTGATCAATTTTGCCACGGCAAAACATGGCAATATCCACGGAAAAGCGTGGATATTGCCATGTCTAAGTGTTTTTTTTTCCGTGGAAACAATTTCGTCACATTAGAGACGACCCCTAATTTGCGTCGCAAGAGCGACAATGTTCTATATTTTGTTAGATGTCTAAGTCGTCGCTATATCTATGCCTAGCCGTCTCAGTATCCACACTTGGTCATCTCCGTATCCACATCTGGTCATCCTTGTATCCACGCCTTGTCGTTGCTGTATCCACGCCTTGCCGTCACTGTATCCACGCCTTGTCGTCGCTGTATCCACGCTCTGTATAAGTTTTTTTTTTTAAAGAATAAATCCAAGACATCGCTACAGCCACGCCTTGCCGTCGTTGTATCCACGCCTTGCCGTCTCTATATCCATGCCTAGCCATCGCTATAGCCACGGTTGGTGAAATTAAAAAAAAAAATACTTGCAGTCGTCGCTTAAGCGACGGTTTTTGAAATTAAAAAAAAAGAATTACCTGGATTATCTGCAAAGACATATTTGAAGGTCAAATCTATAGTGAGATGCTCTTAGATTTGAAAACATAACAACGCTAGAAATTTGAGAAATCTTAAGAACATATGCAAAGGAATTGTAGGTGAAATGGTGGACTAGCCATCTCAATAAAGAACGCCAATATTTGGCAACAAGATGGTCAATGTCCATTTGGATTCTCCCTCAAGAGTTGATAAAATTTGGTGCAAACACTACTCACATCGAAACATAAAAATAGTATTTCAATCATATGGAGAATTGATATTGAACTANATCCTTCAAGAGTTGATAAACTTTGGTGCAAACACTACTCACACCGAAACATAAAAATAGTATTTCAATCATATGGAGAATTGATATTGAACTAGTCATCAGCCCATCGAACACCATGTTTTGCTGTAAGATAGTATGCACCAACTGGACCTCTACCTCCAAATTCATAAAGCTCTGGTGCAACTTTATTATTTTCAATTTCATAGACCAGTGGGGTTAGAATACTCCATGCTGCCTCTAGTTCATCGCTGTGCATGAAGAGGTGGCTGTCTCCATCAATGACACCCAATATCAGATGTTCATATGAATCTGTAACCTCGAAATTATACCTGCAAAGGTCCAACATGAATGAATTGAATCACAACTTTAAAACAAGACAAAAATCTTCTGTATCAAGTAAATGTCAATTTTACAACTGAATGGAGACCAAATTCACATGAGCAGGATTTTTTATGCATAATTTATTAGATAAATAACAAGGATACCCATTTATTCTCAAGGAACTCATTTCATGCTACTTTCCTTATGTATACACAAATAAACTAGTGCCTTGAGAATTAGTCAAGTGCAGGAAATGACAAATCAGTGGCTAAGCCAACAAACAATAACGAATGTCAGTAACTATTACATATAAAAATTCATCCATCCACCAGCCTTCTTACCTCATTAAATTCCAGTTTCGCCAGATATGATAGGAACTGACCCGAGTATTCATTAGTGTATTTGTACTCACTTGTGCTCCCCTTATTTTAGAAGGTGAAGCTTCTGCAATATAAATAGGGGAAGTGATTGATGCAATACCAACACCTAACCCTACCAACATTCTACCAACAAAAAGAACATATGGATCTGGAGAAGCATCCATGGTGATCGATCCAAGAATAAAAAATAAATCAGCTATAACTATTGACAGTTTGCATCCATAGGCATCACTAATCCATCCACTTATTGCTACTCCGATGATAGCACCCACAATTTCCATACTAACCATAGTTTCCTGTTGAAATCTAAGGCAGTGGGTTGTTAATAACCAACCCTACACAATTGGTGAAAAGAAAAGAGGTTTTATTAATTATAAAATCCCAAATGAAACTTGGAATTAAGTTTAAATGTACCTGTAAAAAGGAACTATTTTTCACGAATGTATAGAAGAGCACCTGATATGACACCTGCATATATGTAAATCCCAATATTAGTCACCTTATCTCAGTCTGACAATATCAAGCTAGCATAATCAATAAACAACAGGTTTGTGCAATGAATTCTTGGTCTGGAAACTTATTATCCATAAAATAGACTTCAAATGGGCATTTTGAGGGATATTTTCACATAACAACCCTAAAAGTGGTGAAACAAAATCACCTAGAACAAATATGGGCACTTCTTTGGGTGACATTCATGAGGAACAACCATGGATCTTCAAAAAAATGGATCATCCTGAGCATAAGCAGTCACCTATAGCAATCATCGGCACGCCTACATGGATTCTGGGAACTTTTCAACCCCTAAACAGTCTCCTACAACTATGAATAAGAAAACAACAAAAAAATTAGGCATGTAGCAGCTTCTAATAATCAGTCCTATGTGTTATCAACAATAGGAGGAGCTTTCCAGCAATGGTTTTGAAGTTTGGGTACTTTACGGCAATGAAACAGCCCCCAATGGCAGTCCTAGGCATACCTAAGCCTTCAAAATGTAACCTGCGCCATTATATCAACATTCCTCAGCATTATTTAGTGAAACCTAGGCATGAATGAGAAGTTCTACAATAAAATTGTCTTTAAATACTCAACGATGGTAGCCTCTGTGAGATAAACAATGGAGTAGCAGTTTGCATCAAAACAACAGTATAATGAATCTAAAATAATCAATAAACATCAAGTTTGTTTAACCTTGGTTTGTACACTTATTATCCGTAAAACAACCTTCAAAGGGGCATTTTGAGGCATATTTTCACACAACAACCCTAAAAGTGGCAAAACAAAGTCACCTACAACAAATATGGGCACTTCTTTGGGTGACTTTCATGAGGAACAACCATGGATCTTAAAAAATATGGACTGTCATGAGCATAATCAGTCACCTATAGCAGTCCTAGGCACACCTACATGGATAATGGGCACTTTTCAACCCCAAAACAGTCTCATACAACTATGAAGAAGCAAAAAGCCAAAAAAATTGAGCATGTAACAGCCTCTAATAATCAATATTCTGTGTGAACAACAGTAAGAGAAGTGTGCGAACTTGTTATGACGTGTGCCTTATCCATCGAACTTGAAGAACACCTAGTAAATCAAGTTCTGAAGGTAGAGGATGGGAGCTTTGCTTATACTGATGATGCTCTTGTTCTTGTAGCACGCATTCTTATTATAAGGACATCCACAGGGTCCAGTTTGGGAGATGACTCCTTAAGACTCAAAATCTGCAAAGGCTACGTTGGTTTTATTGTTGAGAAAGTGAAAGCTACATATTCAGGGTGCTTAAATATCCAAGAAGTTTGTGCAAGTCTTCCATCCGTATTTCATTTGGAAGTTCTTCTCATGGATTTTCATTCTTCAAATGCATTTGAAAAAATCAAAATGACAGAGAAGCGTTTTGCTGAAAATATTGACATCCCTTTTGAGCATGCATGTCGGGGAACTGCGAAAAGTTGTGCTTTTTGTTCTTGATGGAAAAGAATGCGAAGATGATGCATTGTTTTCACTAAATTTGCTACTTCAAGCAGGTTATGACAAGTCAAAGCAGGAAGAGCTGTTGGGGAAGCTAGGAGCTAGCTTTAAGCTTATAGAGTCTGTACTTGGAACTCTGACAAAGTTTAGAGGAATTGTGAGCAAAGAAAACACAGGGAACCTGAACAAACTTTTTCTGAGCTCCTCGTTGCATGGTTTCCCATCACATGTTCATCCAGGGAGTGCAACTGTGGTCTCTTCTACCCTCTCTATTGAGGGATTTTTGTATACAATTGAGCAATTTTTCAGAGCAAGAGATGCATTAGGGAGAATTGAGGTGGCCCATCGTTTGCAATTGGAGATTGCAGTAGCAAGTTTTGCAAGCACATGGCAGCTATAAGAGGGTATCTTGTATGACATATGGGTAAGGGGCTGTTTTTGCAACTTGGAAAGCATGAGAGAAGATGAACTTATCAATTGTTTGCTTGGGCACAAGAAAATCAGAATTTTTTTCTTGTCCTCTCCAAGGAACCAAATGGCTCCATTTTCCTCAGTTGGGTAGCAGAAAAGTGAGGAGAAAATATGGAGAGAGAGGTGGTGCTACAGAAAAAGAAACAAATCACATCCCATTGACACAACACTCTATAAATATGTGGAGAAACTTGGCACTAGGTGAAACTCTGGTGGGAGCTACAGATGAATAATTTATATGTTTTAAGAATAATTAGATTGGCTCAATGAGTGAATGCCCATTTGCTTGATAAACAAGGGAATGGAATTGTGAAGCACAGAATTATATCACCCAATGTTCCCTAATTCATAGATGCAAACCTATGCTGACCATCCCACAAGTGATAAAAGCTAACTCACAGACAAATCCCACATGGGGCTTAACCCTTAGTATTTCATTGGCTATTAGTCAAATTATTATTCTATTAAAGGGCCTTGGGAAGAAGATCGATATGATGGAGAGGGTGTGTGGGTTAACATTGATATTTCAACCAGAAAGGTGGTGGGAGATTTACAAGGAAAATTTTCCATTTCTCTCCCATGAGCTTAGAGAGAACCAAAACATAAAATTTATTTGTATGCAACATATAAAGCATTGCATGGATTATTTCATGTCTATAAAAAAATGCTGGCACTTATTTGGGTGACTTTCATGAGGAACAACCATGGATCTTAAAAAATATGGACTGTCATTAGCATAATCAGTCACCTATAGCAGTCCTAGGCACACCTACATGGATAATGGGCACTTTTCAACCCCAAAACAGTCTCATACAACTATGAAGAAGCAAAAAGCCAAAAAAATTTAGCATGTAACAGCCTCTAATAATCAATCTTGTGTGTGAACAGCAGTAGGAGAAGTGTGTGAACTTGTTATGAGGCCTCCTAAACTTGTTAGGAGAAGTGTTGTGAACATGCCCCCTGTACATTAATTTTGGATGCCTCTCAGTTGCAGTAGTGATACTGATCAACCGGCTGAAGAAGGCTTGAAAAGAGTTCAAATCTAAAATATTAGGCCTTACTAGCCTCAAAATATTGAAGAGCTCTTTAAAATTGTTCTGAAAGAGGGTGCCTGACAATAACACCCATCTCCTCGTATGTACTTGGGAAAGATCATGGAGTATGTTGGTGTCCTTGTTGCGTGGGAAATGCCCTTCATCTAAAACCAACAGTCATGGTCCCTCAAGTAGAATTTGTTGGCAAGATTGTGTTATTTGATTTTCTAATTTTTCACAGACTATACTTGAGAACTGTGAATAACTTACAAGGAGAATACTCTTCTTTTCTTTCCATTCTCTCAACGTCTGAAGCTGGTTGCATCTCAACGTTTCTGCCTTATTGGTTACATCATATAGGTTATAAATAGGGATCTCCTCCACTCCCCATTTTTTAAACTCTTTCATCCATGAACCCAAAATGCTTTTGGGTGCTACAATCAGTGGCCTTTCCTCTAGGTACTTAGTCAAAAAACTTTGAATAAAGCTAATCATAAGGAATGTCTTCCCTGTTCCTGGTGGATGTTCCAAAATGCAGCCACCAGGTTCTTCAGCTATAAGGTTCTTTTGCAAAAAGTTAAATCCATCAACCTGGTGGGATTTCATGTGTTTTTTCAGACGGGGATGCAAAACAAGTTTTAGTATAGGGGTACTCTGCTTTGAGCTTTTGTAATTAAATGACTCAGCATTGTTGATCCCTAAAATAGTCCCCAAGTCCCGATTAGGGGCATTCCTAGAATGTTTTGTTGCTTTCCTAGCCTGTACAAATGCAAACAAAATGTTTTAGACTATGTTTTACATAATTTATTCAATCAAATATGCATTTACAAATGAGTATGCAATCGTGCATCAATATTTACATTAGTTCCAGACATGTAAATGAAGTAGACTCTAGAATTATATATATAAAGACTCTAGATTATAACGGTAGATGAAGGAAACAACATCAAAAATGGAAATTATTAAAATCAAACACTAAAACTAAAGCAAAAAACACCACACTATACTAATAATCACATATGAGTTGACAGATAGCAAATGTACACCATAATTACTGTGCACTGTCGATCCATCTGTCCACAAATACTTAACTTTACGTGGATCTGTTTCCCCAAGAGCAGGAGAGAGAGATGATGCTTCTACCTGAAGCAAAAATTAACGCTGATGCTGAGAAGACAAGAGCTGAAATTGATGACATTGTTGGGGTGTTGACAAAAAAGATTTATGTCCTTGTAATAACCTTGGATGAAGCTGGTCACCCTGGCATGATAACACATGCTAATGCCATTTAAATTCCACATGCATAAAACTGTACAACTAACCTTCTGTAAGCTAAAAAGGTCCTATATATCTTCATATCTTCCATCCTTTCTACACTAAATGTAAGCTAAAAGGGCCTTATATATTATCATATCTTCCATCATTTCTATGCCATTATGTACAGTAAAATACCAAATCAACCACAAGATCAATCCATGAAAGAGATCGTTAAACTCACAGTCAATGGCCCGGTCATTGGCCACCCATTTAATGGTACAGTGCTATTGGAACCTCCAAAAGAAGGATAATTAAGTAACATGTATAAAATGCAACTCTTTCTTGGAACTGATAACTTTAAAGGCATGTCAATTAAGCTGCAGCTCCAGCAAAACCCATGTAAAGAATGCACAATGTCAACATGATCTAGAAATCAGAGGGGAATTTCCTAGAATTAGATTTGTGTCAATTGACTTGTATGTCCACATCCCTTTATTTATAAAAATACACAATAAGATGGTGATGAATTGAAACATGCTTGTCCCACAAATCTACCCCTCGAACTAACACACCAGGTACAACACTATTTCTTGTGACAGCAATGTTCTTAGGCATATTTTAAACAAGTTAAGAATTAAGATGAGGAAAGGCCTGCCCCACTATGTTTCCCATGTAAAAACGTTTGATAGAACCAAAACATGTTACGAAACAGCTCAAAATGCTTTGTCCAGTGTTTCATGATTCGGAAACATGCCCCAAAACTCAAGCCTACCTTTCAGCCTGAACAAGGAATGTTCCAAAAAAAACACAGTTAAATGGCAAGGAGTCCCAAAAAAACACATAAAAACTAAATCATCCTCCTTTTTGGAATTGTCATTTAACTTTTAATCATATTTAATGTTGACATTTACATTATTTATATTTACTTTCATCTGACATTTAGCCTCAATTTGCATTAGAAGTTAAAGTGGGACCCCCAATTTAGAAAGGCCAGTGAATCATACCCATCAGACCTCACATGGAGAAGATAAAAATTGGGGTGTTTTTCAACATTTGGTATGCAACAGCTTTTCCAGAATTTAAGCATATATTCAGAACATGACCCTCTAGCCATTCCTCGTGCACACTTTCAGCTTCGATTTGGGTGATTCTAAAATTGAAAACTACAAGTGGAATAAGCTGCTCAATAGTGCCCATGCCAACTAACTAAAATACTTTAAATGGTAGCAATTGTTGAAGCCACTCATCAAGAAAAAACAAACTTCAGATTCTTGGATTCGCTTGAGACAAACTATTCAGTGATTCATCAAATGAGTGTACTCATTTGATAATAGTATGATGATTTTTAGACCTGAGAGTTTAGAGGCCATTTAGGCCTCAATCTTTCCGTTTTCATTGAAACATCAAGTGCATTTTGTTATATTCACCCTTATATGCTATATACATGGGCACACTCTATATTTTTTATGTCTAATGGTTGGATATGTTACCTCTCAAACCCTCACTTCCTGAAATAAAGTCCTAAAGTTCAAGTGAGCCCTTGGTCGAACTAAGAGGTGTTGCCAATGTCACCTCATAAACCCTCTTCAGAATTTAGGCCAACTCTTCTCCAACTCAAGGGAGGCTTCCCTAGAATAATATTACTAGAACTTAGTAAACGGAATTCAAGGTAAATAAGAGATATCCTAGAAAAACAATATGATGAGTTTAAAAAATAAATTGGATAAGTCAACCAAAGACTAGTGTCTTAGCACTGGGCAAAAGGGGTGAAGTCAAGGTTCAATTAGAGTCTATATTATTAAGTAATAATGGCAATTGAGGCTGAAACATACAAGCTACAACAAACCCTTCCTTGTTGTGCCAAACTGCAGAAATATAACTAGAAAGATCACAAGAGTTAATGAACTTCAACAGGTATGGAGATTATGATTACCCTTAATGAAATGTGTGTGCATTTATGATTTAACCAAGCATAGAGAAATAATGCATCCATAAACAACCTCCCATGGATAACATAAAGGAAAAGAAATTAAGTTACCAATACTTCATCTCAATATTGTTTCTAGGTTAGAGAGGTTACCCATGTACTTCAAATGGTTGGTATCAATGTTATTGGAACCAGACCAGAACCAATAAAACTGGCCGGACCAACCGTTTTTAGGATTTATCAGGTTTAGTTCAGTGTTTCTAACCAAATATGGCCAATTATGTACCGAACATGCCATTTTATACCTGAACCGACTGGTTCCGTACATAACCAGTAATAAATGCCCAAATCAGCTGGTTTTATATAAGTCCATACAACATGGTTTTGAAGATGGAATTTCCATGGGATATGAGGCATTTTCCAATTTGACACTAGAGTACCTAATCCTGAAAAACTGTCTGAGTAGCTCCTGGAACAAAGTTGAATGCATTACAGTTATCAACCACTGAGTTTTACTAGGCCTGCAAAGTGTCCTTTGGACAGTCACATGGTTACCTTTGACTGGCCTTGAAATTCAGATATGTTTGGACAGTCACATGGTTACCTTTGCTGGGTTTATATTTTCCATTTGCTAGAAGTTGTTCTTGACATACTCAGACTTGGCTCTTCACACACAAATTTGATAAACTCGTCATTATCTCTGATCTTTTATATGACTAGACTAGCTAATTTTTGGCCTCAAGTTTAAACAAATTCTAGTAATAGAAATAGTTTCAGGAATCTATTCCATTTGGAGCATATTTTCCAAGAATATAACATTAAAATCTCTAATACCCAGCAAAAGAAAAATCAACAAAAGCAACATATGAAATACCATGACACAAAAGTATTATAAGACTATTGAAATTTGTACCTGAAAGTAAGAGATCACCAAGAGTTGTCCAATATGCTGAAAGTAAAAGATCACTCAAAGTTCAATACTGTTCAATATGCTTAAAAACAATGAAAACTATTCTAAGAAAACTATGAATTTAATTAGCAGGCACAAATCTCAAACCCCAACACTTGGTAAGATTTCGAAAATTTATAAAAAGGAAGAATGCAAATTCTTACGATTCGGTGCCTTAGTTTTCTGTAGCCACCTTGCCTTAGTTTTCTGTAGCCACCCTGGACCAGTTTATGCTGGTAAACCTTATCCATTCTTTCCTTGGTTGCCTTGGAGGTTTCAGGCAACCTGTTTATGAAATTTATGACATATGTTAAATGTATGATTTGTTGCTTGACACAAAACATAAAATAAAATTGAGCATATCGCAATAGTATAAT